>JAUPMG010303055.1:0-16715 GCA_031762675.1 Pachysandra terminalis | reverse complement strand
CTCGGGTGCCCAGAAGGCAGTATGTCGTGGGAACATAAGTCCTTAGTCCTTTGATATTTCAGAAGGAAAGAAGGAACTTGTTAGGTTTGGGACACGTGGCGTTCCCCCACAAGCTAAATTCAAAAGATTGCTTCCTTGAGAAGCTATCGCCTTTATTGGTGATAAGAATGGTTACATATCCTTCTGCCCTTTCAAATCTTACATTTTCACCAAATGGTCTAATCATCGTACGCAGCTGCTAACAGCTGGCATGTGAAAGGGACGGCTGTACAACCGTTACAGCTTTTTAGAATGATTTAGTGTATGTGGCTACACCCAAAACGTGCACATGCGCTCGTAATCAAGCGCCACGTGTAAATTGGTGTTAAATTAGCCCGCCTGATCAACAATGTCAAGAAAATAAATAATTTCTCTCTATTATATATATATTTGGATATAAATTTCTGAAACTTATGTATTTAATAGTATTTGTATTTATTAAAATGTCAAGTGTATAGGGAGGAGGGGTGGGATCAGTTTCTATCTTGGTTGTGCAGTATTTGTCTGTAAAACAGTAGGGTAGTGAGAGGATACTTTTAGTCCTACCAACACCCGACCTTACACTTCATTACTTCCTTTCCCAATGCACCTCAGGTTTTAAGACCCATACCTTGTTCTTCATATTTAGAAACTCATTTCCTTCAAATATATTTATGGTTCTAGATTTCTTAGATCCTTTTCTTCTGCATTATTTACTCAATTCTGCAGGTAAGGATTATTTTTCTTTCTTTCTTGCCAATTTTACTTCTGCATTGAATGATCATTTGATCTTATTTCATTCTCAGTTAAATACCCAGTTCAATTAGGTCAATTTCTTCTGGGATGAAGATATTGGCAGCTTTGATGAGATGAGCTAAACAGCAGGTTAGCCATTTTGAACAAAAAAGGTTTGAGCTCAATATGAGAATCAGAAGCTTGAAGTATTTAGGGCGTGTTTGGCATTGCTTCTTCGGATCTAGAAGCAATTCCTGGGTCCAAAAGCGCTTCAAATAAATAAATAAGCGTTTGATAAATTCAAGTGATGAGATCGCTTTATCCAAACTTTGATTTTTTTGAAGTTATTATTTCTTGCTTCTAAAATCACATTTGAGAGAATCAGTTTGAGGTTTTAAGGAAATATGTCCTATGGTCTTATATGTCCCTTTAAAACTTTTAAAATACCTATTTTAACAATTTTATCTTCACGGACGAAATTTATCTTATAATCTTATATGCCTCTTTAAATCTTTTAAAATACCTAGTTTACCCATGTTATTTTCACGCACAAAACTCTTACTCTATCTGAATATAGATTTTTTACTCTACAAAAGCCTCTCACAAATCTAACACAGAAGTGATTTTTCAATATGTGTTTACTAAACATCATTTATTACTCCGAAGCAGTTCTTATGAAGCGCTTCATAAGAATCAATTTTAAAAGAATTGCCACTCCTTCCAAGAAGCAACACCAAACACGCCCTAATGAACCTCTAGACAAGCAAATTGTTCTGTGCCTAGACAAGGTATGCACTGACCTGCGGGTCTTGTCCTGAATGGGAGGTGACACGTGATGGTCATTTATGGGAAAATCCTGTCTTTGTTACTGTGTACTTGGGCTGGACTGCTCAGATACAGTTCAGACCATACTTGAAGGACCCGGAACTAGATATGGACCTATACTTGTGTACATGGGCCGGGTGATACCTGGCTTGGATCGGGTAGTGTTTCGACCATAAAATTTCACACTTTTCTGGGACCCGTGATAGGAAAAGATCAATGGAAATCGAACGTGTGCCATTGTGCCCTGTCAATTTGGGACAAAAGTAAAAGGAGTGCGTTATCCAAATTTGGAATCAAAGCTCATGGAAAGTTGAGTAGACCAAGGAAACACAAGAAAAAAGTCCTAAAAACCCCTATTTGGCTATAATAAGTTCGCGTTGGCAATTTAGGAGGACCCGATTGGTCCAAACCCATATTGTCCACGGGTTGGAAAATCTTTGGGTCTGAGTCGAGCCTGAACTCCATTTGAGACCCGTTCTATAATTTAGGCCGGGCTCATGCCTTCCTCAGTACAATCCGATAGAGTTCGACCCAGTTACCTATTCTCAAAACACGTGGTATATAACAACTCTTGTCTAATAAAATAATGTGTATTGTATGTGGCTATGTGCGTGTATTAGGGCCTAGATCAAGCCATTGGTGGGCCAAATTCAAATTATTTTTTTATTGGGTTTGGTGAAATTGACGTTGGCCCAGTCAAACCCGGCCATTTTTGTAACCCCTATATGTACGGTCGGATTTGAGCCGGGCAATGCTCAGCCCTAGCCCAACCCGATAAAAATAAATAGGCTGTAGCCCATCCAAGGCCCGCTCATGGCCTTATCTTATAAGCAGAAGCCTGGCCCTGTGAGTTTTTATAAGGTTAAGGGCAGCATTATGTCATCAAATAACACTAGGATTTGGGTTGATCTCTTGAGACCCTTGGTTTGGCCCAACAAAAACCGACCCGATTTGAACCCCTTTGTCTCCACAACATAATTAGAGCAGAAAGACAAATCAGCAAGAAATGAGATCACCTAATTACTCTATTTTTGGTAACAATTTTCAATCATACATAATTATCCCCCCATCTTTCACAATCAAATCTCTCTTTTCTCACTTAGATGCTCTAAAGTACTAATGAGATTACACTTGTTGAAGTTTATTAACTCAGATGCACCATATTATATTATGGTAATATTCTATCTTGATCTTCTCTATTACTCTCCCTCAAACTCACGATTGATCGATAATAATGAGATTAAGCCCTTGTGATTATCAATTGTTATGATATGAATTGCTTAGGCATACAAAGGAGAAAGAAATAATGTGCATAAAAGGAGCCACACTTGTAGGGATGGCAATGGAGCGGGTTTTGATAAACCCTAACCCGCCTCTAAAGGAACCTCTCTAATACCAAACCCACTCCTAATCTTATCAGGGTTGGGTGGGTTCGACCTGGTTGTAAGATATATTAAAAATAATTTTTTTTTCAAGTTAAATCTTAATTTTTAAACATAATTACTTATAAACTATATATTTATACATAAAATATATAATTGAACCCTAATTATGGGTTGCGAAATCCTAGCTGTTGGATTTAAGTGTTGGGTCGACCCGGTTGGTCCGCTTGGTTGGGTCGACCCAAGTCCCCATTTATGATCGGGACGTCCATACGTGGTGAGAGACCACGTGTTGTTTGGACTCTCTCCTTTAAGAGCCCTAGATTGAGTAGAGTTGAGCCTTCTATAAATAGAAGACTCCTCCCTCCCATCCAAACTCCACACATTTTTTGGACTCTCTCTCTCTCTCTCTCTCTCTCTCTCTCTCTCTCTCTCTCTCTAATATTGTGTCTGGTTCTAGTAATTATATATTCTGCCATAAAATGTTTTTCAGTTCAATAAAAATCCTCCGTTGCAGATTCTGGATTTGTGTGCATCGAGATGCGTGATCCAATTCGTTTACAACCTTCACTAACCATTAAGAGCGGGACGGGTTACCAGTTTAACCCGCCTAATTAGCCATCCCTACACTCTAGGCTAGGGAAAGGGGTGAGGAGAGGACTGAATGGGCCAAACATGGTGGGCTCTCATTAGAGACATACATGATTCCCTTTGTAAGCTCTTAAGACAGGTGCCATGGGCCCTAAAACAAAAGAGAAGTGGGACCAAAACAACCATCACAACTTTTTTAAACTTTTAGTACTAACTAGAAACCAAAGGTTAAAGGATACTTTGGTTGACATAATCATAATTAACTTTTGAAAGAACAAATGAGAGAAAAAAGGATTTAGGTAAAGAAATGACTAATTGATCACCAACCTTATGAAGAATGTGCTTGTGCTATGATTTGAGAGGTGTTTATAAGACTTTTCTTCTGATTCCTCACATGGCAGCATGGGCCAGTGTTGGGTTGTGGGTTCTGTTTGGTTGTGGGATATGTAAGACAGAGAGTAATTGGTCTCTTGATGCAGAGTCTAATCATCAATTCATGTTATATGACAAAATGTGGGTCCCAAGTCTAATCATCTTTTTTTTTTTTTTTTAATGCGTTAGCTCCAACTTGGCACAACATTGCATGATAATCTACTAAACTGGGAGCGTGCTTTTGACTTGCCTTGAGGAACAATGGTGGCAGATGCAGATGCAGATGCTCAGTGACTAATCCAGCATTGGAATGTCTGTATGTAGGGCACCTGGTGTTGATTGGACAAGCATTCACCAAAGTTTTTTTTTTTTTTTTTTAAATAAAAATTAATGGTGAAGCATTTAGTTGAATCAGAATCTACAGGGTAGATCCCTCAAGCAAGCCCTTAAGTCCTCCTATGTTTGTCTTTTACCAAATTAAGTTCATTTAAAACAAAACAAGATTAGGGTTTAATTAAAAATGGGAGGGAGTCTTATCAGATTTGAAAGAAAAAGAAAGTTGTTAGGGGAAGACTTTTCCTGTTTAGAGGATAATTAGTTATACAATCCACATTTTTCTTTTTCTCTGTTTTTTTCTTTGATGGGTAAGGAATGGTCAAGGGTCTAATTGAGATGCCTTTGGGATTTGGTCCCATGTTATTGGTCTTCCTACATACTCAACTCAAATTGTCTTATCCAATACTAATGCATTCATTGATACACCTTCTTTAGATAATTTCCCCCAAAAAAAACCTTTTCAAGTTTTGTTTTTAGCTTTGCTTCTTTAGATTGAGTAAGTTCTAAATCCTTTAAAAAGTTCACTGGAAGGAGGGCTCTGCTTTCTATGGTTTCATGTCTTTATTTTTCCCTCTTTCCATTTTAACAAAATCACTGAAACCTAACTCTTGGCAGGCCAGTGGTCAAAGTGGGTCCCTTTATATTGACTAAGCTTACACTCAAAGGATGATATTTTTTTTCTTTGGGTGTTGACACTCAAAGGAATGGTTTTTGCTTTTCTTTTTGATAAGAACACTCAAAGGAATGGTTGCTTATGTGAAAGGAGCACCTGGTCCATGTCTAGGCCTTTATAGGAGAGGTTTGCTGATGTAGGGGTATATAGGATTACTGTCTAACATATCTTGTCCCCTCCCCCCCCCCACCCTTTTTTTTTTTTTTTTTATCTCAGCCAAATTTTATTTTTTTAAGGCTAAATTATTTATTTTTTTGAATTTTTTATCTCTTTGATTTGCTTATTTTAGTTTTTGTTTCATACAAGATTCCACTTTTCTCAGCTGTCTAACCAATAGTGTAGACTGTAGAATATCAATATAACCCATTCTTGCATAAAGAAATAGCATCTAACATGACTTCAACTGGTTTTCTATATTTATTTTTCAATTTTTTTATAGTAAATTTACATTAATAAAATTAAAATCTGAAAATGTATTATATTCAATTTAACATCTAAAATATGGTTAAAATAGAAATACTGGGTATCTGTAGATCAATGAGATACAACCAACATTTGTCACAAACAAATCTTTGGACACTCAAAAAAAAATCTGTCTACTCTAAGCTCCCTTGATTAGAAGAATATGCACTCTCTCTAATTTAAGATTTCAAAACATGATTGTGATTTCAGTAAAGACAAATGATAGTCAAACACATAACAAGGTTATTAGTACAATAAATATACTTAATGCTGTTCTGAATTAAATAAAATTTTGGCTTTAGAAATTTAATAATAATAATAAAAAAAATAGAGCTTATCTTTGGCTTTAAGCCAAAGATTTTGGAGTGGGAAAGTTTGGGTAAGCTCAATATATTTTTATCTTTTGCCTCATTCAAACTAGTTCCAAAAGTTCAGAACAGCATTAACAAATACACATACCAAGACTGGAATCAAACATGCGATACATATATGAAAATAAATATATATATATCCTTTTGGAAATAAAATAATAATAAATTTATGCCTGTGCTTGTCAAAGCACTTGAGAAAAAACAGAAGAAAGAATTACACTTTGATAACTATGGAGAGGAGGGGTTTCATGTTACAACCATTATAGCATTCAAACTAGGTTATGATAGCAACAAATTACTGCCAGAAGGGTGGGTTAGATGCTCAAAAAGGACTCATGCTCATGTTATGAATCTTAGGCTGTGTTTGGCACTGCTTAATTAAGTGTTTATTGGAGTATATAACTTCTTAAAGCACTTTTTTGAGTTATAAGTGTGTTTGGTAACGATGAACGGGTAAGTTCCCATCCATAAACACTAGAAGAAGATAACCCATATGGAGAAGCTGCTCTCAAAAACTTCTCCTTACCACTTATACTGGAAGAGGTTTCTAAACATTAATGACACTTCTAACACTGAACACAATACTAAGTTTTTTAAAATGTCCTTAAATTTTGAGAAACTTTTCATTAGTTTGTCTTGTTAAGGTATTTAAGTTATCTGTATTATCAAACACATTTTCTTTCAAACCAAGCAACTTTTTGATATTGTGGATAAGTACTTCCATTGAATCACTTATCAAACAAGTGCTTATCCAAAAGCACAAGCTGGGTCAAACGTAGCCTTACTCTGCTTCGAGGTTGCAGTACATCTTGATCCTTAAAATAAGTTCTGATCCCCATTTGGAAGTACTTGATTTATTTATAAAGGTTACTTATTTTGTTAGTATGCTCATTGTTTCATCAATGGCCTTTTCATGAGTTTGGACTTGGATGTTGTTTAACCCAGACTTATACGGCTTTACATGAACCCAGACTAATGACCACCTGTGGCTGTGTTAACCCGCCTGGATGGGCCATAAGAGGTTTTGGGGTCAGCCAATATGTCTCCTATCTTTGGTCTACATGAGG
This sequence comes from Pachysandra terminalis, assembly GCA_031762675.1. Taxonomy (NCBI): domain Eukaryota; kingdom Viridiplantae; phylum Streptophyta; class Magnoliopsida; order Buxales; family Buxaceae; genus Pachysandra; species Pachysandra terminalis. The sequence continues at coordinate 9,883 of JAUPMG010303055.1, read as the reverse complement.
AACTCTGATTTTGAATTGCCCCAAGACGTTTCAGGGTCAGCCCATATGTGCCTATGCTTGGGGACTTGGCTACCTACCTGAGAAGCTCTGATTTTGACCTTTGAGCTTAGAAGAAAGATTGGCTGTGCCACATGGTCAAATTGTGCTTTACAGATCCAGATGCACATCTAGGAGGGGTTCATATCAATCACATAAGCCACATGGCATTCCTTTTGAGAAAGAGATGGCAACGGGATAGGTTTCAGGCAGGTTTTGACAAACCCCAAACTGTCTCTATAGGAGTCTCCCTAATACGAAACCCACACCTATCTTGATTCAATATCGAGGCGGGCTGGATATCATTACCATATAAGTGAATGCAACAGGGCAAGTTACGGCCGTAGTCAACTAATTCAAACCCGATTTATAGGTTATCAAACCCTAACCATTAGGGGCAGGGCGGGCGGGTTCCCGTTGCCATCCCCACTTTTGAACCAATAGATTGCCTGTTAAGATCCCAAATCCAAATTGAGATACCATTTGCCCATTTGGCAACTAAGTAGCACAATTTGCCACCACATTAGCTGGACTCTTTCAGGCCTACCGAACCACAACTAAAACACCATGTCTCAAACTAATCCTTGAGAACTGTGTTTCGTGAAAAATATTTGCATATCTTGAGTAGTCAATGAGAAAGGTACACGTGAAAAAAATAAGGTCTACTCACCGATCCAAGTGCCAAAACAAGAGAAGACACGCCCACACACATCACACACTTACCACACACGAAACGGAGAGACAACTGAGGAATACGGTGGAAACAAACTGTCAATACAACAAGAACAACAAACCTTTTTTTTTTTTTTTTATAATAAACAAACTGTGTTCTTCAGCATTGACATTGTTTTCTTCTATGGACTTTGCCAAAGAAACATATTAATGCCCTTCCAGATCAAGTAGGATTGTTTAAAGTTGTTTCATTTCAGTCAAGGTGTTGAAGCTTCTATATGATCTCTTTGTTCTCCAATCGATCTTCATCATGCTTTTCGATCACAAAGACATACTGGGGAGCAATTTGCCTGTAATCATTTGTAATTTCTTCCCTGCTTTATCTCCTATTGACTACCTGTGTCTTCAGTAGAACCCAGAATTGTTTCCAATAGGTATTCTTCAGTGTATAGAGCTCGTGAAGTATAACTTCCTCCTTTGAGGTGATCGACGACTACCCACAGAACTGCAAACAGGCAACTCTTGAAGATCTTGAATGCTTCAATTCTTACCATCCTTGATGCTCTAGGCATACTAAGTTGTTCCATCTGAATCTCGATCCGAGAAGCGATAGTAAGCACATAAATTTCAAATTGTGGGTTGGTGAGATCTTGCAACAAACCGCCTTCAATATGCCAACATCCAGTGGCTGAGTATTGAAGTATTGACTAGAAGGAAGCCTTCTTCAACTCGGAATTGTAACCTGTTCAACCCACTTTCTACATCTGAGAGAAGCAAAGTTCAAACAAAAAATCAAAATCAAAATCCATGGAAAAGTTTGAACTTACACAATCATCTGAGTGAAGGCTGGTGGGATCTTACGATCTCAAAGTTTATACACAATTTGTTTTGTTGTTTCTTGAATAAACATCCCAGTCGACCGAATCAGCATTCTTTGACAGTGTAACAAATTGAAGGTAGGTGAAGCTGGTTTCCTCGTGACATAAACAACTTATCAGTGGTGGACATGCCAACCTCTGTATGAAAAATAATCAAAGAACATGATAAATTGTGAATTACAAATGCCTGCTATGGACCTATAACTATGAGTAGGGTATCAACAAGCCGAGCTAGCTCAGCTCAAGCTCGACTTGTATGAGCCGAGTTTGAGCTCTATAATTAGGCTTGTGAGCTGAGCCTAAGCCCCAAAAAAAGCTCATTATCTCAACGAGCTTGAGCAGAGCCGAGTAGGCTTGGCGCAGTTTGTATACAAGATTTTACATCCATATTTCTATATCTTATATTATATATTAAAATACATATTAATATATTATATCATTCATAATAAAAATCATCAACTATAATATTAATGTATTTGTACTAAGCTAAGCTTTTCTGCAAGCTGGGCCTTCTACGAGCCGTGCCCTTTACAAGCCGAGCCTGAGCCCAAAATAGTTTAATGAGCCTGAGCTGAACCTGAGCCCAAATTTTTTTAACGAGCCTGAGCCGAGCTGGAAAAAGCTCGGCTCGTTTACAGCCCCACCTATAAGGATTAGTAATTCCTCAAATACACTTACTGCTGAATTTCTCAGTACACCTCTCAGCTCCAACTTGTAGTATCAAACAATAGTAGCAGCAGAGCAAGCTTTCAGAAATTGGACTGTCTCTCAATTGTAGTCATTGTCTTGGCATCCCTAACAATCTGTGAACCAAAAAACAATGTCGCACCATCATAGCAGCTCACCATGCAAAGAGATACTGGCATACTCAGAAACATCGCAAGATAATAACTCAAGGATCCAGTAAATATGATCTGACTCAAGATGAGTTTCATCCCAAGTAGTGAACATCTGTATCCTCCCATTTATCTCAAGCCAACTATAACCCAGCTCCTTTGTTACTTCTCTTTCTCTCATCTGTCTTCTCATCCCCAAAACCTCTGTCCATCTCCCAACTGATGCATAGATGTTTATAACCATCAAGCATGCACTTGAATTATGAGGTTCAAGCTCCAATATACGATCAGCTGCATAAACACCTAGTTTAAGATTGCCCCATATCCTACACCCATTCAGCAATGTTCTCCATAAAACAGATGCCGGCTTAAAAGGCATGGTAGTTATGATCTCTGATGCTTCCGTGAGAAACCCAGCACGTGAGAGGATGTCAACCATGCAGGCATAGTGCTCAGGTCCCCTGTGGATCCCATGATCCATCTCCATACTGTGAAAATATTGCCTCCCTTCTTCGACAAATCCACAGTGGCTGCAACCATGAAGAACTCACAAGAAACTGATACCATCTGGTAAAAACCAGGCATTTGATGGAAAACCATGATTGCTTCTACACCATAACCATGTTGGCCATAACCCACAATCATAGAATTATAAGTGACAATATCAGGTTGAGCCATATCCACGAAAACACTCTTTGCATTTTGGAGACTACCAGATTTTATGAACATAGAGATGGCCGAGTTTGCCACATGAGTGTTATTTCTGAATCCTCTCCTAAAAAGTTGAGAATACAGCTGTTGCCTGGTGGACATTGTAGCTAAATCCGCAGAAGCAGTCAAAGCACTGGTTAATGAATGGGAGGTAGGTAGAATTCCTACTGACAGCATATCTTTAAAAAGAGTTAATGTTTCTGCTGATACATTTTGCTGAAAGCCTGAAATAATGGAAGACCAGGAGATGGAGTTAGGCGATGGCATTTGCCTGAATACTTGCCATGCAACCTTGATTTGTGAATCTCGAGAAAGCCCAGAAATTATTGTTGTCCAGCTAATGGTATCTTTCTCAGGCATTATCAGAAAGGGCTTCAGCGCGATGTGCATTTTCCTTTCTTGGGCGTAAGCCGTGATCATTGAATTCCGTGAAACCTTATTCCTGTCAGGCATCCTATCAAAGATCTCCCTTGCATCTCCAATCCTGTGGTTCTCAATGTAACCTTTTACCATCACATTCCAAGCAACACAGTCTTTATAGACCATCTGATCAAAAGTTTTCTTGCATAATCTACTTCTCCTTTCGGAGAGTAATCCAATATTCTCTTGGTTAGTGACACCAAATTTTTGTTCCATATATGCTTCTTGACTGGTGTACCCATTCTGTGCCCATTTTGGATATCCGCAATGGAACCCACACTACTGTTGAAGCACTCAAATGCGGTATATATGGTTCCAATTCCCTCCTTCTCTTTGCATACAGTAGCAGCCATGTTCCTGTTATTTGGGAGCTCATTATGAAATAGCGCTATGAAAGCATCAACCACACTAAAATGCTATCCATAAACTTGTCTTGTCAAGGAAGCTTAAACAACCCACAACCACATGGCTGTGGTGCAGAACATAAACATCCAGTTTTCGGTACACTAAAATAAAATCGTCCCAATGACATATATACATCAAGGATCCAAAGCAGATCCTGTATGTATTTTAAAAGGGCATTAGGGTCATGAGAAGTCTAAAAGATATAAAAGAATGGAAAATAAGTACACTATTCTGGTTTTAGTTGTTTGATTAACAGTGGGGAAAAATATGTATTCGATTTTTCAACAGGCGTAATGCATCTAACAAAGTCATTCTGAACTTTGGGCCCCCACAGGTCATACTTAAGACACCAATATATGAAAAGCAGAGACAGTACAGAGATGGAAGTACTATGCTTAAATCTGTGAGTAAATACTTAAGATGTCTAGAAACAGTCATTCTCAAGGACAACAAATTTCCCATATGGGACATTTCACTTATTTAAGCAAATGTTTTTCTTTCTTAATTTTATTTTTTTAATTTCTTCTGTCTGGATAGTTTGTTATGTAACCCAGCAAACCATTTACAACTGTATAACCCTTTTTGCCAATGCCAATGAAGCAATTGACCCATTGCTTAATAATATGCTGTTGACAGGATTACGAAATGTCTTAAATCCTCTATAGGTCAGGGAACTGTTCAACATAATCAAAGAGCCAGCTAAACATATCACCTTGAGAAAAATGAAAACGGACCGTCATCCCTCTTCTGCTTCTAAGTTGCTAACCCGTGTCTGGTTTTGTTTCCTTTGGAAAAACCTGGTAAACAAGGAAAAGAAAGAAAATGTAGTAGAAAGTTTGTACCCTGAGAGAGACCTGTGACTGTCTTGTGTATATTAAGAAGATGTGGGGTTGCCTGGTGAAACATTCCAGCATTCACATGTCGCAGCTTATTTGATGAACCCCAGTCGTCAACGTGTCCTTCCTGTTGACCCTATCTCACATACAAAGTTTCAGCCCAAATACATTTGCCACAGTGAAAAGGCATCTCCTAAATCCATAGGTTTATCAATCAACCAATATATTCCAAAACCGGCGGAGACCAGTCCGATATAAGGATGCGATGCAGAAAAAAAATAAAAAATAAAGAAAATATTTAAATTGTCTTGTACACGAATTGTACCTGCCGGGCCCAGACTGATACAACCACTATGTGCTGGTCATAGATTTTGACCCCCAATCCCCAGAGAGAGAGAGAGAGAGAGAGAGAGAGAGAGAGAGAGAGGGACATTAAACCATGCCTAAATCTAATGTCGTTGAACTTACAATATGTGAACTGCCCCGGGTCGGGTGGACCCCATGTGTTTCGCCTTTCCCCAAATTCCATTTCTGACATCATAATGAATTCTCGGCTAAAAATGCATTCCAACGAGTATATTATCGTCTAGTTTCGAGATCATAAAGGAAAGTGACAGTTTTACCCCTAATCTTGTTTCGGGTCAAATTTAGGACTTTTGGACTTCAAAAATATTTTGATTCCGGATTTGACCTTTTCGTGTAGAACTCGTCAAGTAGCTGTAATTTGGTCAAAATCCGAGATTGGTAATGTGAGGGGTGTTTTTGGTATTAAAATCCTAATTAGGTGGGCTTTCAAATAATTAAAGTGAGAAATTAGATAATGAAAAAATAAAAAATAAAGAAAAATAAAAATGGTGGTTAAATTAGGATTTAAATTAAACTAGGATTAGAACTAAATTGGGATTAAAATTAGAATTAGGATTAGGAGAAGGAAGAACCCATAAGGTTCTTCTTGTTCCCTTTCTTTTAGGGTTTAGGAAGATGAAGATAAGAAAAACCAGAAAAATCAGGGGATAAGGGAGAAGGGAGGAGATTAGGACTCTAGAAGAAAAAGAGAGAGAGAGAGAGAGAGAGTTAGAGTGAGATTAGAAGAGAGAAGAAGGAGGGATCAGATTGAGAGTGAAGAAGAGATAGAGATCAGGATAGAGTTTGAGATGAAGGAGAGGTCGCTGATGCCGACCCTCCACACCTGTAAAAAGAGGTGACCCCAAAGGAAGAAAAAAGAAAAAGCAAGAAGAGGGGAAGAAATTTAGAGAACAGGTGAGTTTTTTTGAGGTCAAGATTTCTGTTTTCTTACTTCAGATCGAATCTCTATTTTGATTCAAACCCAAGTCAAAACCCATCAAAACCTAGTTAAAAAATATCTTTTGCCCTGTTCGTCTGGCCGAACAGCTACCCCAGGTCAATTGGAGTCGCCACCATCCATTGGTTTCAGGTGTGAATGGTCACCTAGGTAGGTCAATTAATCTCAAAAATAGACCCAAAATAAAAATTTAAACAAGGTCTAACCAGATTGGGTAGGGAGGTTTAGTTAAGAGAGGGGGAAGGTGTTAGGCACCCACTCTCTTCCGGTTGAACCGGTTACCTGGTCTAAGTTTATTTGGCCAATTAAATTAAATCCTAAAACTCAAAAGATATTGCTAAAATAATCATTAAAATAAATGATAAAGAAAATCCTATATAATCCCATAAATAAGAAAGTCCTTAAAAAAAGTTATTCAAACAAAGTATTTATGATTCTATAACCTTAAAAAAAAAAAAAATAATTAAGACCCCTAAGAACGACCTAAAACTCAGAGAATGCTGAAACCTCTAAAACGCCTAAATGTTAAAGATTCCTTAATGATTATTTTCAACTACCCTAAAAGCATTAAGAACAAGATTCCTTAGTATCTTGAACACAATTTGTAAGAAATCCAAAAAAACTAAAGATATTATCAAACTGAAAAATGGCTTGAAATTTGTTTATAGAAAGAAGCTTGCAAATCATTATAAAGATGAAACCAGAATTTAAAAAATAAAAGAATATGAAAACACTTCTAAGATTTTAATTAACATGATTCGTTCCCTTAGTGTGCTGAACTATAATGCCAAGAATTTGCAGATTCAAATAGACATAAGGAATTGAAAACATGGGTTCCAAAATCCATATCTAAATTCTACTGGTTAATCAAAGTAGGAATTGAAGCTGATCTTGTTAACAAATATGTATATATTCTGTGATCAACAAATAAAGATTGGAAAAAGAATCCATGAGACAAATATGATTCTGACAAATCCAATGAACCAGTATAGATTAACATAGAATTAATCAAGCATATACATAAATCAAGAATCAAGGGAGAGCCAAACTACATGACAGTTGATTATCAACTCGATTCTAACCGAATCAGAGATTTATACTAAAAGAAAAACAAAACAAAAAATTCAATTCTTACCTGTGTACGTGTAGCAGCTTATTACCCTTGATCTGATTCAACTTTGTACCGGCTGGCGACTTGAGCACAAATTCCGGCAACAGTTTTGGCGTTTGGCACAATCGAATAAGGTGGATCTAGATCAGCAGTAGAAGTCGAACTGAGAATGGGGTTTAGGAATAGCTAGACGAACCAGGGTCTATAGATTTGGCCGAACGAACAGAAGTGGGGGTGTTTGGATTCGGCCAGACGAACAGAGCAAAAGAGAATTTTTAACTAGGTTTTGATTTGGGTTTGAATCAAAAGAGAGATTTGATCTGAAGTAAAAAAAAACAGAAATCTTGAACTCAAAAACAACTCACCGATTCCCCAAATTTCTTTCCTTCTTGCTTTTTCTTTTTTCTTCCTTTGGGGTCGCCTCTTTTTATAGGCGTGGCAGCGATTTACAGGCGTGGCAGCGACCTCTCCTTCTTCATCTCAAACTCTCTCCTGATCTCTATTTCTTCTTCACTCTCAATCTGATCCCTCCTTCTTCTCTCTTCTAATCTCACTCCAACTCTATCTCTCTCTTTTTTTCTTTTAGAATCCTAATCTCCTCTCTTCTCCCTTATCCCCTGATTTTTCTGGTTTTTCTTATCTTCATCTTCCTAAACCCTAAAAGAAAGGAAAGAAGAAGAACCTTACGGGTTCTTTCTACTCCTAATCCTAATTTAATTTTAATTTAATTCTAATCTAATTTCTAATCCTAATTATAATGTTAATCTTAATTTAGTTCTAATCCTAGTTTAATTTAAATCCTAATTTAACCATCCTTTTTATTTTTCTTTCTTTTTTTTATTTTATTATCTAATTTCTCACTTTAATTATTTGAAAGCCCACCTAATTAGGATTTTAATACCAAAAATGCCCCTAACATTACCAATCTCGGCTTTTGACCAAGTTACAGCCACTTGATGAGTTTTACATGAAAAGGTCAAATCCGGAATCGAAATATTTTTGAAGTCCAAAAGTCCTAAATTTAACCCAAAACAAGATTAGGGGTAAAAGTGTCACTTTCCCTTATGATCTCAAAACTAGACGATAATATACTCGTTGGAATGCATTTGCAGCCGAAAATTCATTTATGATGTCAGAAATGGAATTTGGGGAACGACAAAACGCATGGGGTCCACTAAGGGTATTTTGGTAATTTCATGAATTTTGGGGGGTTTTAGTGAGAATTTTGGCTCAATTAGATTTGGGGGTTGAGGATGATGATAAGATTGCCAAGGTACCAAGCTCAAGCCTCCAGAAGATGCAAAGATCAAGAGAATCAGTCTCGTGCAAATTGGGGTGTCTACACAACATATTAGAAAAATTGATAGCTGATGTTACACATGACAATTGTTTGCACAAATATTAAATGGACTTGTATGGATTAAAGTATTGTCTATGTAGCCTATCTAGAGGATGTCCCATCTTATGGACGGTTTACATTGGTAGAAAAAACCATGTCTCACTAGGAAACTAAATCTGATGAGGTAAACCAAAATACCTTTTACCTATTAGGAAATGATTTATTAGCCATCCAAAATACCTTTTACCTATTAAGAAATGGTTAAGTTGATAATACTTGCTAATTGTTCTTCAAGTGAAAATACTCGCTTGGCTGAGTCAATAAAGTTTGTCTAGCACATAGTTTAAAGTATCATCCAATCCAACTTAATATCAATTCCTTCCAAGACATAATACATATCCAAGCTAAAGGGGAAAAATATCTCAAACTGTTCCTGACTCGGTTGTGAATTGTTCAGATTGTCCGATCCAACTAGGGATCAGCCAATCTAACTTGGTCAAATCGAGACAGATCAGGCAAGATAAGTAATTTGTTATTTTTTACATTCATTTGTCTTCTCTCTTGGGAACTCCCATGGATCATCCGATCCTGATACAGATAGCCGATCCAACTCAGGATCAACCGGGAATAGCCCTCGATCCAATCCCGAGTTTAAACACTATAGCCTTGTATGCATTTGGTTCGAAATTTCAAATACTCATTTGCAACTTTAAAATTTGTTGATTGTTACAAGAAGGCTCAGTCAGTGGCAACACCAAGCATTTTAGGGCTTGAACTGTAGCTCATTTGGGTGATGTGATACCTCATCCATGTTATAGTTCATTTGATTAATGATACCTCAACTATGAGGTCAGAAGCTAGACACCAAAAGCTTAGCAGTCCAAAGAATGCAACATACACATACATAAACAAGCAAACAGATATAAATAGAGGAAGAAATGGAAGCAATAGCAGTCTACTGGCCCACCCACTCCCCAAAACCGAAACCCCAACACACACCAAAAACAAACACCCCAACACCACTACTTCAGAGTTTTGATCCCAGCAGCTTAGCAGTCCACAGAAACCAACATCCCAAACCCAGAACCCCAACACACACACACACACACACACACATTAGTACTACTACTCATTTAGTTGATGTGATATCTCAGCCATGTGGTCAAAAGTTTGATCCCAACAGCTTAGCAGCCCACAGAGCCCAGCATAATAGAGACATGGTAGCAGCAGTGGCTTTCTAAGCCACCCATTCCCAAAAATCAAGACCCTAACACACACACACACACACACACACACACAGAGAGAGAGAGAGAGAGAGAGAGAGAGAGAGAGAGAG
>JAUPMG010303044.1:0-16715 GCA_031762675.1 Pachysandra terminalis | reverse complement strand
AATCAATTTAGTTCATTTCATGCATTTCACCCAACATATACTATCACAGTCATATGTATATTAAACATGTCATCATATTACATTTCATATACTAGCATGAATATTAAAATCATCATGTAAAATCACTGTTCACATGGAAATCATACCATATCAAATTATAATCATCAATAGTTTATAATCCCAATAATCCCACTATGTTAAGATTACCCACATGGTCTCATCATGTTCAAGAAAATTCCACATGGTTCACCATGTTCCAAACAAACAGTCACACAAGTGTACACATGGTCCCACCATGTTACACGACACTAAGATCACAACAATCCCATAGTTTAACAATGTTCCACAACAAGCACCACAAGGTCCCACCATGTTACGACCAATTAACGTATAAACATATACCACATGGTCCCACCATGCTACGGCCAAGTAACCATATAAACACGTATCACATATCTTGCACATAACCATTCCTTTAGGGATTTTCACCCACAAAGGAAGTCTCATGTACCAATCCTTTAGGAACTTACACTCACGGTGGAAGTACACCCATATTCATATAAGCAAACACATAACAAACACACTCTCACTATGTTCACAAACAAACAATACATAATCATTCTTTTAAGGACTTGCACCTATGGAGGAAGCCACCAGTACAAAACTTTCCTTTTGGGACTTTCACCCACGGTGGAAACACACCTGTAACCACATGGTCCCACCATGCTATGACCAATCAACCACAAGGTCCCACCTTGCTACGACCAATGCGATCCCAGCACAAACACATCATAATAAATATGCATCACAGTCAACTCAAACACAAGTGCAATGCAATGCAAGTAGATGTGCTAGCATGGAGTGAAATGAGGTGCAATGCAATGCAGGGTATAAACAGGCCTAGCCCAGTCACGTGCTCATTCCAACTCACGACCATACGACCCATCATTTGAGGGACTTGCGCCCATGGTAGATACCACCATTCCTATTCCTTAAGAGATTTCCACTCATAGTGGAATACACCAGTAACGCGCCATACTTTTAGGGACTTTCACCTATGAAGGAAGCCACCTGTACCATTCCTTTAGGGACTTGCACCCACGGTGGAAACACATTTTTGTCAGTAACCCTTTCTTTTAGGGACGTGCACCCACAGAGGAAAGCCACCATTCTTATTCCTTAAAAGACTTGCACTTACGGTGGAATACACCAATATCAGTAACCCTTTCTTTTAGGAACTTCCCCCACGAAGGAAAGCCTCCATTCCTATTCCTTAAGAGACTCGCACTCACGGTGGAATACATCAGTATACTCAGATTCCGTTTAGGAACTTTCACCCACGGTGGAAGCTTATATGTAACCAGACTTTCCTTTAGGGACTCTCACCCACGGTGGAATACACCCATACCAAATCTTTCCTTTAGGGACTTTCACCCATGGTGGAATACACCCTTACCATGCATTACCTTTAGGGACTTTCACCCATGGTGGAAGCACACCTATCCACAACATAATTTGAAGCCAATCAACACAAACATAATACACAGTCTTGGATACTCACAATACCCTCAATTACTCATTCAAGTCAACATCATTAAATTCAAACATACGTTATTCTGAAGCCAACCTAAGTCAAACCTAGGTCAACATTGGATGCTAAAAGCACTGATCACCCAATCTAGTCCTACATAACCAATTCTAACCATACTAATCTTATATTATGGTCCTAAGACCATATCCAAAACCTTTGAGTTGATAACTCCTCATATACCATTACAATCAGTCCGATAATCCTAAGTTTTGGACCTTCATCTACACTTTTTATGATTCTTCCAATTCTAGACCTTTTGAACACAAACCATCCATACAGGCATGTGCACAACTCAATAAAGATCACCCTTATAAAATTTGAGGTTCGTTGGACCTTGGTAGTTGCCGATTCTTCTACCGGGGGGCTCGATTGCTGGTCCAGAGAGGGGACAGGTTTAAGTGATTTCGGTAGCTACTTGGTAGCTGCCGAATATCCAACCGAAAAGCTTGATAGCACGGATACGGAAGCTCGGTAGCGTATCTAAAGAACACATTATTTTGGGCATTTTCGATAGCTGCTTTGTAACTGTCGAGACTGCTACCTAACGTACAAATTTAGCCATTTTTGGGTTTCTTCTAGAGCTCCGTGCCTCTACTAAAACCTAGTGATTTCTAATGTGTTAATTATCACAAATCAGTCTCTAAAGCCTACACACAAATCCCAAACAACAACCACATAAAACTAGTAGGTTCTCATAGATCTAAACAGGTACTTAACAGATAATCAACTATAGATCTAAAAATATGAACATGGATCTTAAAAATACTAGGTAACACGGTAAACAGCAACACCATGGATCATATGAAACAACATTATAGCATCATTCCTAATATTCTCTCTAGATTTAGATCTAACATACTAAGCATGCAAATCATACAACCCTTCCTATATATTTAGCATTGAAGTCATTCATAAAGGAAGTTACCGTCGAAACGCAGGAATCTCTACCTCGTTTCCTTAGATTTTCTTCTTAGATTTGTTTCCTACAGATTTTTCCCTCAATGACAGATAACTACTTCCTCTTCCTTCTTCTTCCTTTTCAATCTTTTTCCTCCATAGCTTTTCTTCATTCCCTCCTCTTGTTCAAATGTGTAGAGACACACTGATTTTTCTCTCTCCCACTTTGATTGTAACATGAGTTAGTGGGAGAATCCAATATCCCTCTCTCTAATTCAAATTACAACATAAAAGACCCTTATACCCCTAATAATTAATTCAAATGGCACCTCCATCCCCTTTTGTTTCAAACGTCCAAAACATACCCTAGATTCCATAAGGTTTTAAAATAGTAAATGACCCCATAGTTTATAGTATTACACAATGGACAACATAATTAGTTGTAATTACAATCTCTACTAATTCCAATTATTTAAATACACAAACCTATATTATCTTTCACAAGGGTTTAATATAATTTGAAAACACGGGTCACTACATTCTCCTCCCTTTAGGACATTTCGTCCTCAAAATTTATGGTTGATATTCTGTATTCAACTAATAATAGTAGTGTCTATTTCGCAATATATCAGTGGGGTGAAGTCATCCCACTATTATAATTTCATAACACATGTTTTAAGTAAAGTGAAGGTATTTACGTATATAAGTTTCAATCACCCTAGTGTGAAATTCATGACATTAATATCATCTCGTTGTTAATCATAATCATTCTTAAATCTCATTGTATGATAAAATAACTAGTTTGAGGAGAATGTTCATATGATTACCAACTCAATAAATTTACGATTTTGCTTTACGTTCACTTTCATAATAGGGATGTGTTGAGTCTAACGTTTATGAGTGTCGTCTGTATATATTCCTAACCAGTATAATTTCTATGGTCATATATGTCTAAGTTTCTATTTATCATGATGACATAAATATCATATTGTGATTAATATGGTTAATTGTTTTCATTTAATATGTTTAACATAACTAAAATCACAATATGCACATTGAGTCACGCAAATTGTTAAGTTAATATCACAAATCATAATAACAGTACAGAAGTATCATCATAGCATTACTCTACTACTAGGTCACTCTCACAACATTCCATTATCACAACAGTTCACATAACACAAAGATTGAAATTGCACATAACACAAGGCAATCCATCACTAAACACATTCACCTCACAAATGCACACTTAATGAGGGCAACCAACACTTATGCAACAATCAGATGATGAAAGATAAACACATATAAATTTGCAATGCACATGAATGACGTGATGTATAATGCTCAAACGCAAACAGAGAATGAAGATGATCAAACGAATACAATGTAGAGTTGTTAGACATAGCCTAACCATAAAATCACATCAAGAAAACCTACACTTATCACTTGGTCACCAAGGACCTCACTCAAAACACAAATAGTTCATACTCTAGGCATACCCATACTACCAATGTCTCAAGCATACTCATGTTGCATCCACACCACTCAACATATACTATACTTATCTACAGTTCAATATTGTTATTTCCATACACTCTCTTCTATTATTTTCTCGTAACATGTATTATTTATACTATGTTTAATTTCACATTTAGTTCATGTCATATAAATTTTAATCACTACAATAAGTAAATATTTTACTCACTTACGTTTTCATTACTTATTCTTCTATTTGTATACCTATCGAATTCCTCTTTATTTTCAAGGAATTCGATTCAACGCGTTTACAACTGCATCATCTCCAATTTTAGGAAAATAATCTATTTTAGTATTGGTGATGACGAGTTTGTAAAAGACCAAATATATTAGAATGAAATGACAGCTAATACATAAGAATTAATACAACAACCCTTCCAGAGAAAAAGGGATGGAGAATCTGTCTCAAGACAGTCAAAACCGTCGCGCAGCCGTTCTGCTAAGAGCATTCGTTCTCAAACGTTACCTGTGAATAAGACAAAGAGAAGAGACAAGGGGAAAAGAGAATGTTGAACTAACTGAAAAGTCAGTTTGAATGCATATCTCAGAGCAAGAAAAACCTCCAGGAATTCAAATGACTATCCCCTTTCTCTCTCAGAATCTTAACTCACTGTTGTCTTCTACATCTTAAAGTTTCAGAATTTCCAGATAAATTATGAATGTCCTTAATGGAGAATATGTTCTATTATTTATAGGGAATTTAACCTATCAAATTAGGACAAATGTAATTCAAACAAGTGTCCTGACAGGTGCTTAAGAATATCCCCATGCATTAAACATATCTCGAATGCCACGTGGATTTCAACACGCCTAAGTTATTTCTAGAGCAAGGGATAAGTCATACGAATCTTCAAAACTTGCTCTGTGATAGGTTGCTTTAGATTTTGAAGAACACACATTGAATGACATGTGTTTCATGCAAAAGATCTGAAAGCAACGTCACCATTCTTGCCGCCATTCCAGATAAGACAAAACCCTCCTTTAGATAAGTTATACAACATATATTATAAATAGCTGAGGTTTTATCATGTGTTGTTCCTTCTGAGGATCCATCTCAATCAACTTTAATAAGTAACTTCAATGTCATAAATACCTTACTGAGTTTGTATACTTCGAAGAAACTCCCTTTGGAGCCATCTTCCTTCGAAGGAAATAAAAAATAACTGTATTCTTATAAGGTTACCAATGTATTCTTGAATTACCCACATAGAGAACTCGAAATTGAGTTTCTTATCAGAGAACTCGTTTTCATGATCAATAATCCTTGTAAAGAAGAGTTCCTTTTTTAAATCGCTTAAGGTGCATAGCTACAGTAACCAATCCGAGTGCCTTCTACTTGAATAAAGTCAGAAGTAAATATGTTCCTTTGTGAATTCCTTCAAAGTGAAGTGAGAGGATATTCTCAAAGTCCGTGGGAAACCTATATTCAAGAAATACTTCTGGAGATGGTATGCCTTTGACTTCTAAAGCCATTTTCCATTGGAAATTTTTCTTCTAGAAGTGAAATATATCCAATGTATAACTCGAAGTCAATTCATAAGAATGAATAAGAGTGACTTCGAGTCCTAGCAAGTAATTTGGATGCATAAGAAGTGCATTCAAAAGGGTAAACCCAAATATGTGTCCTTCGAGGAGGACAACAAGCCTTAGTCTTTTTGAGGGTGACAAACATTTAAACGATTTGACCATCTCAAAGTGGTTGGCCTTGGATTCACTTTAAGAAGAAGAAATATTCTTCCTTTGAATTTACCTTTGGCATGAGGAAACATACCTCCTACAAGTTCATCATCTGGAGGTGGTTAGCCTTGAGTTTGCCTTCGAATCCGCCTTAGCAGGAGAAAATGTACCTGGTTTGTGATTCCTTTAAGACAAAACACAATAAATGGTCTTTTGAAGTCTATGGATATGATACAAAAATGACTTCTGAGTTAGAAACTAGAGATAGTTCCCTCGAGTATATTCCTTCGAGGATCCTTCCTTAAGTGGAACACCTCTAGAATGTAAAGTATGTACTAAAAATCACTCGAAGTCTGTTCTAGAGAACAAATAAATGTGACTTCAAGAATTTATTTAAGACTTTTTCTATTTGAGAAGTCTATTAGGGGTAGCATGTCCCTAAATATGACCTTCAATTAAAATAAAGTCCTTTGAAGAAAGAGTGAAATCTTCTTTCCCTCGAGTGCTTAAAAAGGCTACGTTCCGTTGGAACATAAGTCCTTGTCCTTTTAGGGAGTTATGATTTGTCTTGTCAAAAGTTCAAATCATTAGTACTTCATTCGTCTTGAAGGCAGTTAACTTATTAGTCAACCAATACCTTTAGATTTTGGACACGTGGAATGGTTCAGTATCATGAACCGTACCCAGAGGTAGCTTCTTGGAGAAGCTTTACATTTTTCAAGTGATAAGGACGGTCAGATATCTCTGACACGTTCCAAAAGTTTCCTTTCAAAATCAAATTAGCATATAACCGATATGACAGCTGGCACGCGAAAAAGCGAGAAGGCGGTAGGTAATTGCTTTAGCAATAATTCAGTGTATTTGGGAACACTCAAGGTCCCGTACACTCATTCTAAGATAATACCTCGTGTAAAAAGGGGTTTATTAACCTTTCTGATCACTAATAGCCCCCCGCTCTCTGTTTTCTTATGCTAAAGAAGGAAACATGAGATCGTACCTTAGGATAATGCACATTAAATGCACGTTCTTCAAGGTGATACGCTTTTTCTTCCGTATTGCATGCGCCGAAGGTGCATTAAATGATTGATGATTGCCTTTTGAGTTGCGTGAACTGCCAAAAATTTAACTTTTGAATTTTTCTTGAGAAATTGCCTTTGCCCTATAAATAGCAGTTCCATTGGAGAAGGAAATTTCCTGCGTCTTTGAGTTTTCTGAGCTTTTTGAGTTCTTGCCTTCTGTGTGTTCTTGCTTTCTCGTTTTCCTTGATTTTCTTTCCTTCCGAGCTTTTCAAGAATAAATGGCCCCCAAGAAGGGTTCAACCAGCAAGAAGATGAATTCCACCCTGGAAATTCCTACTGTAGGGTTCTGGACTCATGTCCAGCGCCAAGATCTGTCTAGAGCTGTGCAGATTGGAGAAGATCTGCTCAGTCCATTTGATGAGAACACCTGGTAAGACATTGAATTCCCACGCCTGGTTGCTTCTCCTGTCTTTCGCTATGAGAGCGAAGACTTTCCTCTGTTTTAGATCGGGTTCAGATCTCATTTCAACCTCCCCACTGGCTAGTCGGAGTGGGTAAGCTTTGTTTTGGAGAACAAGGAGTACTGGAAGAAGTTGGACGCAGCTGGAGTGTTGGAGGCGATCCAAATCTCTGTGGCTAAATTCCATAGAGATTATACTGGCTTGAACAAGTCCGTCCTGCGGTGGGATCCGGAGGACCATGTCTTTGTGACCGACTTCGAGGAGATCACACTGACTTTGGAGGGTGTGTTCGTCCTCAAGCAGCTCCCAATCATGGGAGAAATCAACTTTGGGAGCATCACGCTATCAGATAGTGAAGCCTAGAATGTACAGCTGCTGAAGGATTGTGCGAAGGCATCACTTCAGAAGTCGAAGCTAAAGGGGAAGGGTACATGCCCTAGTTCGAAGCATTCCCTCAATGGGTGGCTACGTTATTTTTTGTATGAAGATGAGTCTTGGAGCCAAAATAGCGCCTTAGTCAAGCATTATTGGGGACCTGGCGAGAATAGCTTCGTCCATCTTGAAGGTTTTATCTCTTTCTGGCTGGTGAGGTTTGTATTCGAGGGATATCCAGTGGATAAAGTAAATGAATGGATATTCCCTCTAGCCGTCAAGATTGCCAAGGGAATCTGTGTCCCTTTGGCGCCATTATTCCTAGGAACACAATACGAGCACTTGGATCTACTATGCGAGGATATGGTTAGAAACCGGGGAGAAAGATTGGTGGAGACTTCAGTTGATGCCAACTTCCTCCAGTTGTTCTTATGAGAGAGGTACAACAGATACAACCCTTTCAGCCTCAGCATAGTGAACAAGACGCTGGATGCGCTAGTGATGGATTTAGCCCCTTGACCTCTCATATGGTCAGGGATGTAACCTTCCTATCTCTGGTACTAGACGTGGAGGCGGAATTCGAATTCCGACCATACCACCAAGGAGGTCTCTGCCTGTTGCAGCCCCAAGGCACCATGTTGGAGGGAGATTACCCAAGGATGACCCTAGATTGGCATACTCTGAAGCATGAAAACAGAGCGTTTCTGGTAACAGTGCGCTCTGACTACTTAGCCTTGGCCAGAGGGTTTGGAAGCGCCTACCCTGTCTACAATCCCCACCGAGTGCTCAGGCAACTTGGAATGGATCAGACTATTCTAGGCCACAATATTGTCAACGTCAAGACTTCGGAGCTGGCGATGGCAAGGGCGGGGCAACGCTTTGATCTGTCATATGGGTACCAAGGTTTCCTCCAGTCTTAGTCTGTTGAGCCTGCTCCTATAGAAAGGAATGGGAGGGTATCTCCATGGTGGGCAGAATATTGGAAGCTGGCTTTGAGGAGATTAGACGAATTCCGCAGAGGAATAGCCATGAAGAGCTTCTCAGACTATGGGGGGCCCAAGGAGCAAAGGGTGAAGAAGGTGGATAAAAATCACCCTATTTGTGAAGGCATAGGGCATCCCACGGATTATATAGTCCCTAGTCATTTGCTGATCATTGACATCCATGAGGAAGAAATACAAGGAGAGGCCGAGGCTTCAAATATTTCCCCACAATTGCCTGAAGAAGAAGAATTCCCTGCTCATTTTCCTGGGGAGCAAATGGAAGAAGCAGAAGTCCCAGTGACCTTGCCTGAAGGGCAAAAAGAGGGAGAAAATGTAGATGAAGAGACTACCCTGGGGGAACTTCTTATCCAAAGGAGAAGAAGAAGTGCAAGAATTCCCCGTTCTCCAAGGGTTCCTTCAACTTCCCTACCTTCGAAGGAGCCAAGCATTCCGGAGGAGCCTGCTATTCCAAAAGAAGTGCTTCCTTCGAAGGAGGGGAACCCTAAAAGGGTGAAGCCTATTGCTGCTCGCACTCTGAGGGTAATGGAAATATTGTAAATTTTATTTTCTTTTTCCACTTATGACATTTGCCTTTGCTGATATTTCTCTGACCTTTCAACAGGAGAGGGCTGGAAGAGACTTTGAAAGTGTTGAAGTAAGTTTTACTTCAATTGAGCCACCTCAGGAGCAGTCTCCGCGAGTAGCAGTTCCAGAGGTTCATACTAGTAGGATGCCTCCTCCTCTCCCTCGAGAAGGTATTCCTACTGGGTATACAAGCAGAATGCCTCCTCCAATCTTTGAGGGGTCTTCCTTTGGTAAGTTAGTCTTCTTCTCTGCATAAAATGTCCTTGTGGTGTTGTGTTTTGGACTAACTATTGTGAATTTTCTTGCAGTTTCTCTTATAGCAAAGGAAAAGACTCAGGAGTCTGGAGTTGTTCCTCCTGCCTTGCCAACAAAGGAGTATGGCAAGGCTCCCATAGGAGGGCAGCAAGGAGAGATTCCGAGTGTTGCGAAGGATCCTCCCGCTTACGTGAGGTGAGGCGATGGGAATGAGGACAGAGCTACTACGGAGGGGCCCAGAGAATCATTAGGTCTACGATCAGTTCGTAGAGGGTGGTCTATTCCCAATATGGCGGGGGTTACAGCTGCAACTATCATAACTTCTGGCAGTGCCACTACCAGAAGGGAGGAAGGGCAAGAAGCTCCAAGGGAAACTGAATAAATCTTTGAAACTGTCCCTGTAATCACTGTCTTCCTGTCTCTGATGTAAGTATCTTATGCTTTCATCTCTTTGATATTTGCTTTAAATGATTTATGAAACTGAATTTGTTTGTTCTTGTTGTAGGACGAGGATGAAATAACTTCCCACGTTCCTTCAAATATTAGAGAAGGAATATGGAGTGTTGTGGGAGCGGTTTCTCCAGTGCAAGCTGAAGCCAAAGCCGCTCACCCAAATAAAGAGGATAAGGTCCCATTAGCGTCTCCATCCATTACTAAGGAGGCTACAACTGTACATAATGAAGTAGTGCCTCCTGCTGAAGCTCCTGCTCCACCAGTTGTACCAGCTCCAGAATCAACTGTACCAGCTTCTAATCCTACTAAGCCAAGTGTTGAAGAAGTATCTGTAGCCATTCCTTCGAAGGAACCGGAGGAGATAGCAGCTGAGTCTTTCCTCCCTACAATGCCTTCTCAAGCACCTGTAAGGACCTCAGAAGGAAACTCCGGACTCTGACTCCTATAGTGAGGCTGAAGCGGAAGAGAGGAAGCTTCGCAGTCCCAGCTATTCAGAAGAGGAGGGAGTTGTTCCCTGATCCAGTTGAAGATCCTGAGGATATTGAGAGGAAATACTGGATGAATCTGATCAAAGCGACGTACGGGGAGATCCTTCCTGAGGCAGCACTACCAGATCCCAAGTTCAGAATGTTTGGCTACAAGGAATTGTGTAGACTTCTGGAGATCATGAGTCGAAGCAACCTGCATAGTATCATCATGGAGGATCTGGCAGTTTGGGGAAGGACTGTAGATAGCCTGAGGGGGCATGAAATTTGAATTGGACTGGCTTGTCAACTGGTTAGAGCAGTTGAAAACTAAAGTCCAAAAGTGCAGCAAAGTTTAGGAGCTGGAAGCTTTGGTTGCAGCCCAGTCAACAGAAGTGGGGAAATGTCAAGGCGCCTTTGAGAAGTGCAAGTCTGACTTGAGGGAAGTGAATGAGAGTATTGTTGAGCTAGAATCTTTGATGAAAAAATCTAATGAAGAGCGTGTTCAAATTCTCAAGGACATTGAAGAAGCAACACGTGAGGTGGCTCAAGAGCAATCTAAACTCATGGAAGCACAAGTTAAATTAATGAAAGTTACTCTTCCTATCCCTGAATCCTCAAGACTCGGACTTCTCGAATGAGCTTTTGAAGTTGTTACAGAATCTCAGCTGACTAGAGCATCTTGACTTCTTCCTTACACGTCTTGTAATCATATGTATATTTTGAATATAATAAAAGGTTCTTTTCTTATTTGTAAAGGAAAATCTTCATTAATAAAAATATTTCCTTAGCCATTTCCCATTTGCAGTTTCTTGAATTGCAATTTCTTCCAAAGGCATAATCTTATAATATCCAGAGGCTTGAGTAGAAATTACTTCAAATGGTCCTTCCCACTTAGGATCAAACTTAGGCTTAATAGCATTACTTCGCGCGTGCCATGTAGCTCGTAGGAATAACTCACCAACTTGAAAATTTCGAGGTCTAACTAACTTGTTATAAGCTTGAGTTATAATTTGATGATAATGCAAGTTACCTTCTAAAGATTTTTGCCTTTTCTCATCCAAATTATCTAACTCTTGAGCACGTATAAGAGCAAAGTCTCTAAAATCCCAATCCACCCACTTGCATGTAGAATTCTAGCTGAGGCAACTTGAAGTTCAACCGGAAGGAAAGCTTTTGCTCCAAACACTAGAGAGAAAGGAGTTGCATTTGTAGCTCTATGCTTGCTTACCCTGTATGCCTACAAGGCTTGAGGTAGGGATTCATTCGATTTTGTAGGCTGATCGTACACCATCTTGCTCAGGATTCTGATCAAGATCTTGATTGTGGCTTCAGCTTGAGCATTCCCTTGAGGGTAGTAGGGAGTAGACTTATTATGCAGAATTCGATAATAAACAGTCATTTCCCTAACTGGCCTATAAAGGAAGGAAGTTCCATTATCTGTAATGATCCTTCGAGGAGGACCAAAACGGAGGACAATATTATCCTTGAACTGAGCTACAGAAGCTCCATTAGCTCTTCTCAGTGGGACAGCTTCAACCCATTTTGTGAAGTATTCTGTAGCTACCGAGATCTAAGAGTGTCCACGCTTACTCCTAGGATTAATGGGTCCAATCAAATCAAGCCCCAAGTATGAAATGCCCATGGGGAAATAATTGACTGCATTTCCTGGGAAGGTTTACGGGGAAATATTATCTTGAACTTGACACTTCACACAATTCTTCACAAAATCTGCTGCATCTGCTTCTATGGTAGGCCAGTAATAGCCTATGTCTTGGAGTTTCTTGTATAATTTATTCTTTCCTTGATGCAGTCCAGATGTGTCACCATGGACTTCTCGAAGGACAATAAAGATCTCTTGCGTACCCAAGCAACGTAAAGGGGTATCCTTAAAGCTCATTCGGGGCAGTTCTCCTTGCTCCATATAGAATCTAGGGATCTACGTTTGAGCTGAAGAGCCTCAAACCTATCCTGAGGTAAAACTCTATCTCGAAGGAATCTGATATAAGGTTCCCTCCAATCCGTAAACTCATGGATGGGGAAAGCTTCTGCAACATCAGGTGGCTCTTGACATTTGGTGCATGAGAGTTGTAACCTAGCAGCTTCGAATGCCATAGAAGGCCAATATACTCCTGACTTCTGAAGTCGTCTGTACAAGGCAATGGAGTCTGGAAGTCCACAAGTATTGTCATGCATAGCTTGCATTTTTTCGTGGCCTCCTTTAGTCCAATGCATCTGAAAAGAGCTCCAATAACTCCTTTATAATAAATAAATTTACCTTGCTTAGTGAAGTTCATCAGAATCTTCAAAGGAGTAGTAGGAGTGCGGTGGGGAAGATTATCCAGATCACAGATAATCTGATACCTCCAGTCTCCTTCTGAAATGAGTTATTCATTCTTCTGAAGAAGTTGAATGGAGGGAGCAGTCCTTCGAATGAATCGAATTGAAGTCTACTTCCCAAGTTAGCTAAAGCATCAGCATGCTTATTCTTGCTCCTCATTGTATAAGTCAAGGCATAACTTATGAACCTTCGAAGGAGAGCTTGTATGGCTGTCCTGTATGGAACTAAATCAAGTTCCTTGACTGCGAATTCTTCATTGATTTGAGAAATAATCAAGAAGGAATCTCCAAAGATCTGAATTTTTTGAACATTCATCTGACGTGCCAACTTAAGACCAATTAGCAAGGCTTCATCCTCTGCTTTGTTGTTGGTGCAGGGGAAATCCAACTTAAAAGAGAAAGAAAACTGTTGACCGTTTGGAGAATTTCCTAGATGAAACCCAACCTAAGGAATTTCCTAGATGAAACCTTGAAGGCACATTTCGCAGGATTCATTTTGAGTTTATACATCCTGCATCTTTGGAATACCCTTTTCCAAGATTTTAAGATGATCTTCATGTTTTGCTGACTTTATAACCAAATCATCCACATAATCTTCAACTTCCCTATGCATTATGTCATGTAATATAGCAGTCATGGCCATTTGGTAAGTTGCACCAGCATTCTTAAGACCAAATGGCATGACTATATATTAGAAATTTCCCAAAGAGGTTCTGAAAGCAGTTTTTTCAACATCCCTTGGATCCATAAGGATCTGGTTATAACCTGAAAAACAATCCATAAATGAAAACATCTCATTGTCTGCAGCAGCATCAATTAAGATATCGATTTTGGGCAACGAGAAATTATCTTTTGGACAAGCTTTATTCAAATTACAGAAATCTACACAACATCTAATTTTCCTGTTCTTTTTCCTTACTAGGACAACATTAGATAACCATGAAGGATGCTGGATAGGTTTGATAAAGCCTGCTTGTAAAAGCTTCTCAACTTCGGCCTTGAACTACAGTTCCATGTCTGGCATGAAGGTTCTTGATCCTTGCTTGACAGGGCTTACTTCAGGAGAGAGATGAAGCCTATAAGTCACCAACTTAGGATCAAGACCTGGCATATCTTCATAGCTCCAAGCGAAAACATCCTTGTACTGAGAGAGCAATGCTATGAAGGCTTCCTTTTGATCTAGCTTAAGAAAAGAAGAAATTTGTACAAGTTTGTTGACACTTGGATCCTCTCCAAGGTCAACTATAGACAATTCTTCCTGAATAGCCTGAACAACATTCTGTAAGTGTTCTGGGCTTGTTCCAGTCTGGATTCGGGAGCTTCTGGCAATTCTTCACTAGGGGCACACTGCAGGACGTCAGCGGATGGAATCCCCTATGGCTGTCATACCCTATATACATACCTTTCATCTGAAGGTCTAATCTGACACAGCGAATCTTCGAAGGTCAAGGGCCTTCCGAAGAGGATCGTACTGATGAATATGGCACTGAAGAAGATGGAACTGAATGATCAACTGATTCAAGACTAGCCCATAAGGGCAGAAGAGTTCCTTGAGGCTTGGCGACACAACATTCCCCTTCTCGAGCAAATCCGTCATAGCGATTTGCTTCAGCAAAGTGGGTCTCTAATTCATCAAAGGGAAAGAGCTCTGTCATTACCCTGACTAACTTCCCATTTTAGATTCCCTTCAAACACTGATGATTGGAAGAGGGCACTACCTTCGCCCGGTGTATCCACGGCCTTTCCAACAACACATGAAACGCATCTCTATCATCAATAACATGGAAAGTAGTAGGAAATTTAAAAGATCCTACCCGAAGGTTGAATAACCCATTATTTGCTGCCATTAGGTGTCAAAACCCAGAATCCGGAGTTGGCTGACGACAATGAACTTGCTGGAAACTTCTACTGTCTCCAGGATCTTGAGAGGAATGAGGTTGACTGCAGAGCCACCATCAACCAGCGCCCTTCGAATCTCCACACCCTGTAATGTGGCATTTACATATAGGGGCTTGTTGTGATCCTCTAAAGACGCCATCATGTCTTCCTCTGTAAAAGTAATGGCAGACTTACTGAGTCGCGGAGGATAGTATATAGGAGCATCTTGGTGATTGAAGCATTCAAAATGATATTTCTCCATGATTCCCAACAATGCTTTAGTGTTGTGATCCTCTGAAGACGACATCATGTCTTCCTCTGTAAAAATAAAGGCAGACTTACTGAGTCGCAGAGGATAGTATATAGGAGCCTCCTGGTGATTGAAGCATTCGAAATGATATTTCTCCATGATTCGCAACAACGCTTGAGTGGCTTCAGTCCGCATCTCTGAGGTGAATTTCAGGTCCTCAAAGAACACTTGGAATTTTGTGGTAGTACTTACGGGTTCACTTGATTGAGGGTCTGACTGATGTCTATGTTTGAAGACAGACAACATGCACACAACTTCTATTCCTTTCCCTTTGTGTTGAGGGAGAGGATCAACATGTACTTTGGTATCCGAGATGTCAATGTCTCCAACCACCAGCCTAGCATGGAAGATCTTCCTTAAAGCCCAACAGTCAAACGTGGAATGATGAGTATTGCGATGGAACTAGCAATATCGCAGTAACCTCTTGTCAGCTTCTGTTGGTTCCTTGTCAATAGGTGGCAGCAAGACGTGATCATCCTTGATCCACTCCTGCAGTAAAGCATCCAGTTGGGCAGGAGAACATGTTGCCTCCGGAGGTGGAGTGCGCTTCTCTCGGTTGTTGTTGTTGTTGTTGATGTTGCTACTGCTAGGCCTGCCTTTCCTCTTAAGAATAGGTTTTTCTTCCTTCTCAGTAGTAACAAGCAAAGCACGCTTCCTTTCCACCCTCTTCTCAGAAACAGGAATAGAAGCGTTGGTCCTTTCGATGTACTCATACAGCTTGGTGAAACTCTTGATCTCATGATTCTCTATATGAATGCGATATGGAATGAGCATACCATTGATGCAGATTCTGATAAACTTCTCTTCAGAAGCTTCCTCCGTGCAGGTAATCACGAGGTCTCTGAAGCGCATGATATATTGAACCAGATCTTCCTCCGACTTCTGTCTCTCCCGGCTAAAATCTATGATGATGAGCTTCTCTTCAGTGATGAAGAACTTGTGATAGAACATAGACATCATATCTTCCCAATTGTGTACAGAACCACGTTCCAACCTGTTGTACCAAGTATAAGCTCGCTCAGAGACTGATTTTGAGAACTCTCGCAGACGGAGCTCCTTATTGCTAGCATAAGCTCCCATCGCTTCTATAAAGCAACTGACATGTTCCCTGACATTCTCGTTTTGCCCTGAAAACTGGGGAAAGACTGGGGCTTCATAACCCTTGGGGTATGGCAAGCTAAGAAGTGCCTCTGGGTACAGGGGACAAAAATCACTACCAATCCAATTTGAATCCTTGGACTGAGATTTTTGTATGAGAGCTTGGACGTCCGCAATGGTAACAAAACCAGGTTTGGAAGCAGGTAGAGGTATATAAGCAAATGGAGGAGGATTTACCGTAGGAGAAGTCTTTATAGTAGGATTTGGTGGAGAACCAGGACCAGTTTTGTTAGATATGGCATCTAACTGGGCCTATAAAACTTGAATGGTTGCCCTAAGAGATCTAGTTATCTCTTAAGGGTCTTGAGAAGGAACAGGTTCTTGAGGAGGATTCTGTTCTAGAATATCTTCCACAAAAGGGACAGTATTAGAACTAGATGGATCCATGAATAAAAGACAAGACAGCACATAGACAAAGTTTGAAAGGAATGACTACAGACTCCTTAGTGAAGTCGCCAAATGGTGATGATGGGTTTGTAAAAGACCAAATATATTAAAATGAAATGATAGCTAATACATAAGAATTAATACAACAACCCTTCCAGAGAAATAGGTTGGGAAAATCTGTCTCTAGATAGCCTAAACCGTCATGCAGCCGTTCTGCCAAGATCGTTCCTTCTCAAACGTTACCTGTGATTAAGACAAAGAGAAGAGACAAAGGGAAAAGAGAATGTTGAACTAACTGAAAAGTCAGTTTGAATGCATATCTCAGAGCAAGAAAAACCTCAAGGAATTC
>JAUPMG010303024.1:0-16716 GCA_031762675.1 Pachysandra terminalis | reverse complement strand
ATGTGAAGACGTCCCTCGGAATCGTCCTTCGAGGTTGTCCCGCGAAGTTTTCCTTCAATCTTCCTTAGTAGGTGAAAGTGTACCTGCTCAGCGATTTGATCAAGAGAAAGCAAAGAGGTGGTCCTTCGAAGTTTATGGATGTGATCCAAAAATGACTCCTGAATGGCTACAAGTTCCTCCGAGTGTCCTTCAGGGAACTTCTTTTGAGTAAGCATACTTTGTAAATGCAAACATACAAGAAATACACTCGAAGTCCGTCCTAGAGAGTAAGTAGATGCGACTTCGAGGTTTTATTAGGAACATAGTCACTTTGAGTAATAGACTAGAGGTAGGATGTCTCTAAATATGTCCTTCGAGTATCGTTTGAGGAACATCTGTTGGTAAGAATACTTCGATAGTGTAAGCACGGGAATAAACACTCGAAGTCTGTTCTAGAAAGCAAGTAGATGTGACTTCGAAATTGTATTGGAACCTTAGCCATTTTGAGGAATAGGTTAAAGGTAGGATGCCTCTAGGTATATCCTTCGAGTGAAGTAAGTGTAAAGGAAGAGAATAGGTCTCATTCCTTTTGCATTCGGAACCAGAATGCCGGAGGAAGCAAAGTCCTTCATCTTTGTTTGAATAAATAGGAATACTAGCGCAAACTTGCTGAGTTTGGGACACGTGGCGTGCCCTTATAAGCTGGGATCTGAAAAGGTTGCTTCTCCGAGAAGCTTTCCCTTTTTTGGTGATAAGGACGGTCTGATATCTTTGAACTGGTTCAAATATCGCCTTTTCACCAAACGGTCTAATCCCCGTACCGCAGTCGTTTGACAGCTGGCACGTGAAAAGCGGCTGGGCAGCAGGTAATTGCTTTTTTGAATGATTCAGTGTATGCGGCTGTACCAGATAGGTGTATATGCACGCATTCAGCTAACGCCACGCGTAATCTGGGTTTAATTAGCCTGCCTGATCACCATTATCTTTTAAAATATGTTGGTCCCAATTCAATCTAGTCGAAAGTAAACATATGTAACGAGTCCAAATCCAGCCAAAACTCAGTTTGTTGAATTCAGATTGGGTTCTGACCATAGTTTTAAATTTCAAAAATTTCAAGGATTTCGGATGCCCAAACGAAATCGAAATATCCAAAATTTGGATATTTCGGTGAAAAACATTTTCTTGATTAAAACAATCAAACAAAATAAAGGTGTTTTGTTTTGCGAAATTTCGTAAAGTTTTGGTCTGAAATTTTGCTAAAATAATTTCACTTTTTTTTTTTAATTTAAAGTATTTAATATATACTTAATTTTAGCCAATTTTTTTCTTTTTTTAATAACTACAAAGTAATAATTTATAAAATATATAAATAAAGTTAGTTAATAAAAAGTGGTATCTTCATTAAAATATATTATGAACATACAAATTTCGAAAAAAAAATTAATATTTTTATTAATAATGTGAAATAATACAAAAATGTACAACTAATAGATACAACATTTATGTTACAACATCCAAAAAAAGTATATAAGTATCCAAAATATATTGGATTCAAATTCTAACATCTAAAAAGTACAATGTAAGTTACTTTAAATTGAAATTTTAAACTTTATTTCTTAATTTCTTTCACTTTATGCGGATACGAAATTCATTTGTCTACCTGCATAAGCAAAATAAAAAAACAATTAGTAATAATATTTATTGTATATAATAATTAAAAAAATAATGTACCCAAATATCAGCTCCTCCATAATAATACCCCCAAAGATTTCGGTGAAAAGAATGAGAATTTGTCTATTTATAGAGTTTAAATGCATTTTTTCACTATTTTTGTTTTTACTTTAAACATGATTCTAGAAATTATTTCCATCAAGATTTCAATAAAAAATATTTTTTTGATGAAAAGAATGAGAATTGGGCTATTTATAGAGTTTAAATGTTTTTTTTTTATTTTTTTTTACTTTTAACATAGCTTTTGAACTTATTTAAGCCGAAATATCCAAAATTTCGGCTGAAAAAGTGAATATTTTAGGTAAAATAAAATTGGCAGAGTGAAAATATTTCATTGAATTTTCGCCGAAATTTTGGCAATTTCGCTCACTTTTTCGCCGAAATAAAACCATTTCACATTTCGGATGCCATATCCGAAACCAAAATTTTGGCGAAATTTAAAACTATGGTTTGGACTTGACCAAATTAAATGAGATGGCTCAAAAAAAGTGTATATATATATATATATATATATTCTTTTCAGATAATTTGAGATAATAAGTATCTGATATCAAGAATCAAAATATAATTCAGATTTTCTTTGATGTCGAACTCCTCCTTGACGAGTTTAACTGTTGTATCTGAGTCTGATTCCACTTGTAGTCTTCTAATTCCTTTCTTCCAAACCATTAAAAGTCCTTCCCAAAGGACCCAAAGTTCGGCTATAGTATTTGTTGTCCTTCCAATGCTTCCCATGAATCCCCAAACCCAATCTCCCTTTTTATCTCTGATCAATCCTCCGATGCTAGCCTGCCTTGGGTTTCCTTTGGCTCCTCCATCAGTATTGAGTTTTTTCGATCCTTGATTTGGCTTTCTCCATCCAATTTGTTTCCATGTCCGGTCCAAAAAAGAGTTTGTGTGAGTGTTGCATTCATGAAAAGTTTTCACACCTTTAATAACTAATGAATGTAAGAGTTTAGAGTCCCAAGGTGTGTTGTTGAAAATCATATCATTTCGGTTTTCCCATAAATGCCATATCGTGTGTGCAAAGATCGTGTTCCAAGGTATCTGCAGCTGTGGGTGTAGAGCAATTCAACTTGAGCCAGTCCTATCTATTAGTTGTGAAGAAATTATCAGTCTGAGTAAAGCTTTCCCCATATTTCTTTTACTTTTGAGCACTCCCTTATCACATGCATTGTGTCCTCCTCATGATGATGACATATGGAACATAAAGTATCATCTACAATTTGTCATTAATTCAAAAAAACATTTTGTGGCAATTCTATCATGTGCGCATAGCCATATACAGTCATGAATTTTTAGAATTGTATGAGTTTTCCATATCCAATTCCAATTATCAAGGTTAACAAAGGCCATGAATGTTGATTAAGTTCATGAAAGATCATATAAATCAAATGCATAGTTTGTGAAAAAAAATAAAGAAGAATTTAAGAATTAATGCTAAGCAAATAATAATGAGATTAAACATGTGGTGGTGCTTTTTCCAAAGTCCAAACCTCCTCTCCTTATCATTGTTAGTAAAACGTGATACGAAACGGAAAAAATACGAGTTTAATACGATTTTGATTTAAAAAAATATAAGCAGAAAAACGAAAACATAAAAAATACTTTTAATAAATAATTCGCATTTAATACGTATCTTGTTCAAAAAAGCGAGCTCAAAAAAATGATATATATATATATATGTATGTATGTGTCACTATCATTTTATATATGGATGGTTAATTAACAAAATTCTTGTTTTTTGCGATTTTTTATTTGAAAAGAAAAGAAAGAGATAAATTTCCTTCTTTTTTGAAAAATGTTATTTTTATAAATAATATAATTGAGATTAGAGAGATACAAAGGGAAGATACGTTTTTTTCATAAATACGTTTTTTCATAGACAGGGTTCCTTCTTTTTAGTGATTTTTTATTTGAAAAAAGGAAAGAGATAAGTATAAGTTTTTAGATAAACATTAGCTTTTTTTAATACTATAATAAAGAGAACAAAGGAGAAAATTTATGATTAAATTTGTTTATCATTGTTAATGTTTTTTTCAAAAAATAAATAAACACGTTTTAAACGAAATCACTAAAAAATCGTGTTTTTTTGCTTGTATGCCGTTTTAAATGGAGTGTAAAACGTTAAGACGATAAAACACGTATTTAAAAAAAAACGACGGTTTGCTAACAATGCTCCTGATCGGTTGTGTTTTCTCGGTCATGCGATTGAGGGGGTGCAGGTGTTTCAGAACTTTTATAAGTTCACTTGTAGAAAGGTACAATAAATAAAACCGAACGGGTCGGTCGATTGTAACTAGAATCAGTCTTTTCGTGACCGATTGTTAATCAAGCAATTGTTGGGTTTTACAGTTTCAAAGGTTCAAGTGTTGAACCGAAACCACTGATTTTACACATTAACAACACTCCAAGAGTGCACTAGAACAAAAAAATAAACACAATGCTCCAAGTAGAACTTTTAACCTAAAAGGAAAACAAATAACAATGTAAACAAGACCGCTGGGAACCTGTTGGGGACTGATTTTACACATTAACAACACTCAGCTTGCACGAGGATTTCTTGTGTGAAAGTAAACACGTCCTTAGGGAATTTGTTAGGGACTGATTGTGGGACACGGGTGCATCGCGGGTGCACAATCGTGCTTGCAAGAGGATGTCCTATGGGAATAAATAAAATCGCAAGGACCTGATCCGTTGATTGTGGGACACGATGCTGTTGTAGGTGCACGATCCAAGTCCGAATAAACTATCGTGGGGTGCCCAATGAGTTACTTTTGGGTTTGCTCAATAAATCGACGACCAAGGGCCATGCGATGCAGGGGAGTTGCTCTGTGTGTGTTGAGAAGTTGCATAAATCCTCTCAAAGTACCAAATAGAACAGTAAACCAATGGGGTTTGAACTGCTGGGATAGCCAATGGGCTGTGTTTGGAAAGGGTGCCGGGGGCTCTTCTTTGTTGTCGAGCTCTTTTATTTATAGCTTTTGAAGCTAGTTGCATTTTTTGACTTGAAATTTTCTTCTCCCGCCACATATAGATAGTTATAAAACCTACTTTTGAAGCTTTAAAAGACACTGTCATGTGTCATCTTCATGATGTGCCATGTGAGGGTAATTATGATAACTACCACCTCCATGTCTCTTCATTGGGATTGCCATGCATGGGTAGTTATCATAACTACATTGAAGCCTCCATGTGTGCATGCCATGTGGCATCTTCATGATGTGCCCACCTAGCAAAATCTGGTCCATTGGTGACTAGGATTTGGCTCCACATGGCACGATCAAGATGTGGCGATAAAGTTTTGCCTGAACATTGCCCCCCCTTTGGATATTTGACGCATGTGTAGGAAAATGTCCAAGAGGTGAATAAAAAATGTTAGCCGATGATATTTTGATGGATATCGGCCTTCTTCGACTATACCTTCGTAGGCCAAGCTTGAACTGCCCCTTGAGCAAGGTCAATTGACCATGATTTCAACCGGCAAGAATGCAATTTCGACCATAGAAATTAGTAGTTTGAGCAAGGTCAATCGACCATGACTTCGGTTGGCCAAAATGCTATTTTCGCCATAGAAATTAGTAGTCTTCATCTG
Source organism: Pachysandra terminalis (assembly GCA_031762675.1). Classification (NCBI taxonomy): domain Eukaryota; kingdom Viridiplantae; phylum Streptophyta; class Magnoliopsida; order Buxales; family Buxaceae; genus Pachysandra; species Pachysandra terminalis. The sequence goes on along the minus strand of JAUPMG010303024.1, from coordinate 11,411 downwards.
GAGTAGATTGGCCCTAGGCAGAATGTTTCGACCATCATGGCTTAGTTCAGCCAATAGGACCGGTCATGTCTTGAACCATATTTGAAAGTTGATCATGGTCGATTCTTCTAACATAAGGGTCGTTGGCTCTAGTCTTTGGTGTCATTTCAGTTTCACCAGATGCGTCCCACCTGGCGTTGCAAAAGGTGTTGGTGCTTTTTCGCAAAGTCCAAACCTCCTATCTCCCGGTCAGCTGTGTTTTCTCGGTCGTGCAACCGAGGGGGTGCAGGCGTGCTAGAACTTTTATAAGTTCATTTGGAGAAAGGTACAATAAATTAAACCGAGCGTGTCGGTTGATTGTAACTAGAATCAGTCTTTTCATGACCAATTGTTGATCAAGCGATTGTTGGGCTTCACAGTTTCAAAGGTTCGAGTGTTGAACCAGAAACACTGATTTTACACATTAACAACACTTCACAGGTGCACTAGAACAGAAAAATAAACACAATACTCCAAGTAGAGCTTTTAAACTGGAAGAAAAACAAATAACGATGTAAACATGACCAAAGGGAACTTGTTAGGGATTGATTATGGGAACGTGACTAATTCACGGGTGCACAGCTCAGCTTGCAAGAAGATTTCCTATGGGAAAGTAAACACGTCCTCAAGGAACCTGTTGGGGACTGATTGTGGGACATGAGTGCGTTGCGGGTACACAATCGAACTTGCAAGAGGATGTCTTGTGAGAATAAATAAAATCGTGAGGACCTGATCCATTTGGTCGTGGGACATGATGTTGTCTTGGGGGCACAATCCAAGTTTGAATAGGCTGCCGTAGGGTGCCCAATGAGTTACTTCTGGGCTTGCTCAACAAACTAATCACCGAGGGACCTGCGATGCGGGGGAGTTGCAGAAATCCTCTCAAAGTGCCAAATAGAATAGTAAAACCATGGGGCTTGAACTGCCGGGATAGCCGATGGGTTGTTTTTGGATGGGGTGCCGGGGGCTTTCCTTTGTTGCTGACCTCTTCTATTTATAGCTTCTAAAGCTAGTTGCCTTTTATGACTTGAAATTTTCTTCTCCTGTCACATATAGGTAGTTGTAAAAACTACTTTTGAAGCTTTAAAAGACATTGCCATATGTCATCTTCATGATGTGTCAGGTGAGGGTAGTTATGATAACTACTGCCTCCATGTCTCTTCTTTGGGATGTGCCATGCATGGGTAGTTATCATAGCTACATTGAAGCCTCCATGTGTGCATGCCAAGTGTCATCTTCATGATGTGCCACATGGCAAAATTTGGTCCATTGGTGACTAGGATTTGGCTCCACGTGGCATGATCGGGATGTGGCAGTAAATTTTGATCACCTAAACATTGCCCCTGCCTCTTCGATATTTGACGCATTGTAGGAAAATTTCCAACCGCTGAATAAAAAATATTAGTCGATGATATTTTGAGGGATATCGGCCTTCTTCGACCATACCTTCGTAGGCCAAGCTTGAATTGCGCCCCTGTGCGAGGTCAATTGACCGTGATTCCGGTCGGCCTGAATGCTATTTCGGCCATAGAACTTAGTAGTCCGAGCGAGGTCAATTGACCGTGATTTCGACTGGCCAGAATGATATTTCGGCTATAGAAATTAGTAGTCCGAGCAAGGTCAATGGACCGTGATTTTGGCCGGCCAACATGCTATTTTGGCCATAGAAATTAGTAGTTTTCATCTGGAGTAGATTGCCCATGGGCAGAATGTTTCGACCATCATGGCTTAGACTTCGGCCAATAGGACCGGTCATCTCTTGAACCATATTTGAAAGTTGATTATGGTCGATTCTTCCAACATATGGGTTGTTGGTTCTAGTCTTGGGCATCATTTCAGTTTCACCAGATGCGTCCCACCGGGCGTGCCAAAAGATGTTGGTGCTTTTTCGCAAAGTCCAAACCTCCTCTCTTCCAGGTCGATTGTGGTTTCTCGCTCGTGTGACCAAGGGGGTGCAGGCGTGCCAGAACTTTTACAAGTTCAGTTGGAGAAAGGTACAATAAATTAAATCAAATGGGTCAGTCGATTGTAACTAGAATTGGTCCTTTCATGACCGATTGGTGATCAGGCGATTGTTGGGCTTCACAGTTTCAAAAGTTCAAGTGTTGAACTGGAAATACTGATTTTACCCATTAACAACACTCCACAGGTGCCCTAGAACAGAAAAATAAACATAGCTCCAAATATAGCTTTTAAACTGAAAGAAAAACACATAATAATGTAAACAATACCGCAAGAAGCCTGTTGGAATCTGATTATGGGAACATGACTAGTTAACAGGTGCACAAATCAGCGTGCAAGAGGATGTCCTGTGGGAAAGTAAACACATCCTCAGCGACCCTGTTGGGGGACTGATTATGGGAACGTGACAAGTTCGCGGGTGCACAATTCAACTTGCAAGAGGATGTCATGTGGGAATAATTAAAACCGCGGGGACTTGATCCGTTTGGTCATGGGACACGATGCTGTTGTGGGTGCACGATCCAAATCTGGATAGGCTGCCGAGGGGTGCCCAATGAGTTACTTCTTGGCTAGCTTAATTCACCAATGACGAGGGCCCTACGATGCGAGAGAGTTGCTCGGTGTGTGTTGAGAAGTTGTAAAAATTCTCTCAAAGTGCCAAATAAAACAGTAAACCCATGGGGTTTGAATTGCGGGGATAGACAATGGGTTGTTTTTGGATGGGGTGCCAGGGGGAATACATAAAACCGCGGGGACCTGATCCGTTTGGTCGTGGGACACGATGCTGTCGAGGGGGTGCACAATCCAAGTCTGAATAGGCAGCCGAGGAGTGCCCAATGAGTTACTTCTAGACTTGCTCAATTCACCTACGACCGAGGGCCCTGCAATGAGGGAGAGTTGCTCGGTGTGTGTTGAGAAGTTACATAAATCCTCTCAAAGTGCCAAATAGAACGGTAAACCCATGGGGTTTGAACTGCCAGGATATCCAATGGGCTTTTCTTTGTGGCCAAGCTCTTCTATTTATAGTTTCTGAAGCTATTTGCATTTTTTGACTTGAAATATCCTTTTCTCACCACATATAGGTAGTTGTAAAAACTACTTTTCAAGCTTTAAAAGACACTGTCATGTATCATCTTCATGATGTGTCATGTGAGGCTAATTATGATAACTACCACCTCCATGTATCTTCCTAGGGTTGTACCATGCATGGGTAGTTATCGTAACTACATTGAAGCCTTCATGTATGCAGTCATGTGTCATCTTCATGATGTGTCACATGACAAAATCTGGTCTATTGGTGACTAGGATTTGGCTCCATGTGGCACGATTGGGATGTGGCGGTAAATTTTTGCTTAAACAGATATATGGGATTGATCTAAAAATGAATTTTTGTCATGAAAACCAAAATGGGTTTGAACCTTTAACAAAAGATAGAACTAAAATGAAAACTGAAAGGAATTAGATTGACTTGAGAAAAGAGAGAGAGAGAGAGATGATTAAAAATAACAACGATTATTGGAGACAGCTGGATTCTTCCTCATTTGAAAATAACGGAGTTCAAAGCCATCATTTGTAGCTTCTTACAAATGTGGTCTAGATTGGACAAGTGTCGCATGTGTGTAAACAGGGCTTTCCATAACAGAGGATCTGCACCCCCTTTATGGGAGACAGCTGGATTCTTCCTCATTTGAAAATAATGGAGGTTAACTCCTCCGTTTGTAGCTTCTTAGAAATGGGGTCCACCATTGACAAGTGTTGCATGTGTGGAAACATATCAAGCCCATATGAGGTCTTTGCAAAACAGAGGATCCACTCCCCCCTTTATGGGAGACAACTGGATTTTACCTCATTTGAAAATAATAGAGGTTAATGTTTCCGTGTGTAGCTTCTAAAAAATGGGGTCCACCATGAACAGGTGTCGCATATGTGTAAGCATATCTAGCCCATATCAAGGCTTTCCATAACATAGGATCCGCTCCCCTCTGTATGGGAGACATCTGGATTCTCCCTCATTTTAAAAAATAACGGAGGTTAATGCCTTAGTTCATAGCTTCTTACAATTGGCATCCACCATTGACAGGTATCGCATCTATGTAAACATATCATGCCTATATAAGGGCTTCCATAACAGAGGATCCGCTCCCCCTTTATTGGAGACAGCTGTATTCTCCCTCATTTGAAAATAACGTAGTTAAACACCTCTGTATGTAGCTTCTTACAAATAGGGTTCACCATAGACAGGTGTCGAATGTGTGTAAACATATCAGGCCCATATTAGGGCTTTCTATAACAGAGGATCCGCTCCCCCATTATGGGAGACAACTAGATTCTCCCTCATTTAAAAATAACGGAGGTTAATGCCTCTGTTTGTAGCTTCTTACAAATGGGATCCACCATAGACAGGTGTCGCATGTGTGTAAACATATCAGGCCAATATCAGGGCTTTCCATAATAGAGGATCCGCTTTCCCCTTTATGTGACACTGCTGGATTCTCCCTCATTTGAAAATAACGGAGGTTAACGCCTTCGTTTGTAGCTTCTTACAAATGGGGTCCTCCATGGACAGGTGCTGCATGTGTGTAAACATATCAGGGCTTTCCAAAACAGAGGATCCGCTTCCCCCTTTATGGGAGATAGCTAAATTCTCCCTCATTTGAAAATAACGGAGGTTAACGTCTCCGTTTGTAGCTTCTTATAAATGAGGTTCACGATGGACATGTATCGCATGTGTGTAAACATATAAGGTCAATATTAGGGCTTTCCATAACAGAGAATCCGCTCCCTCTTTATGTGAGACAGCTGGATGCTCCTTCATTTGAATATAACGGGGGTTAACGCCTCCATTCATAGCTTCTTAAATGGGGTTCGCCATTGACATGTGTCACATGTGTGTAAACATATCAGGCCCATATCAGGGATTTCCATAACAGTGGATCCGCTCTCCCTTTATGGGAGACAACTGGATTTTCCATCATTTGAAAATAACGGAGGTTAACGCCTCCATTTGAAGCTTCTTACCAATAGGGTCCACCATTGACAGGTGTCCCATGTGTAAACATATCAGCCCAATATCAAGGCTTTTCATAATAGAGGATCCGCTCCCCCCTTTATGGAAGACAATTGGATTCTCCCTAATTTGAAAATAACGAAGGTTAACGCCTCCATTTGTATCTTCTTACAAATGGGTTCCATCGTGGATAGGTGTCGCATGTATGTAAACCAATCAGGCCCATATCAAGGCTTTCCATAACAGAGGATCCGCTCCTCCCTTTATGGTAGACATCTGATTCTTCCTCATTTGAAAATAACGGACGTAACACCTCTGTTTGTATCTTCTTACAAATGGGGTCCACCATGGACAGGTGCCGCATGTGTGTAACCAGGCCCATATCAAGGCTTTCTATAACAGAGGATCCGCTCCCCCATTATGGGAGACAACTAGATTCTCCTTCATTTCAAAATAACGGAGGTTAATGCCTCTGTTTGTAGCTTCTTACAAATGAGATCTACCATGGACAGGTGTCGCATGTGTGTAAACATATCAGGCCCATATCAAGGCTTTCCATAACAGAGGATCCGATCCCTCCTTTATGGGGCACAGCTGGATTCTCTCAGATTTGAAAATAATTGAGGTTAACGCCTCCGTTCGTAGCTTCTTACAAATGGTGTCCACCTGGGACAGGTGTCGCATATGTGTAAACATATTAGGCCAATATCATGGCTTTCCATAACAGAGGATCGGCTCCCCCCTTTATGGGAGACAACTGGATTCTCCCTCATTTGAATATAACGGAGGTTAACGTCTCCGTTTGTAGCTTCTTATAAATGAGGTTCACGATGGACATGTGTCGCATGTGTGTAAACATATAAGGTCAATATTAGGGCTTTCCATAACAGAGAATCCGCTCCCTCTTTATGGGAGACAGCTGGATGCTCCCTCATTTGAATATAACGGAGGTTAACGCCTCCATTCATAGCTTCTTACAAATGGGATACGCCATGGACAGGTGTCACATGTGTGTAAACATATCAGTCCCATATCAGGGCTTTCCATAACAGTGGATCCGCTCTCCCTTTATGGGAGACAATTGGATTTTCCCTCATTTGAAAATAATGGAGGTTAACGCCTCCATTTGTAGCTTCCTACAAATAGGGTCCACCATTGACAGGTGTCCCATGTGTAAACATATCAGCCCTATATCAAGGCTTTTCATAATAGTGGATTCTCTCCCCCCTTTATGGAAGACAACTGGATTCTCCCTCATTTGAAAATAGCGGAGGTCGCCTCCATTTGTATCTTCTTACAAATGGGTTCTACCGTGGATAGGTGTCGCATGTATGTAAACCAATCAAGCTCATATTAGGGCTTTCCATAACAGAGGATCCGCTCCCCCTTTATGGTAGATAGCTAGATTCTTCCTCATTTGAAAATAATAGACGTTAACACCTTTGTTTGTAGCTTCTTAAAAATGGGGTCCACCATGGACAGGTGCCGCATGTGTGTAACCAGGTCCATATCAAGGCTTTCTATAACAGAGGATCCACTCCCCCATTATGGGAGACAACTAGATTCTCCTTCATTTAAAAATAACGGAGGTTGGTGTCCACCTTGGACAGGTTTCGCATATGTGTAAACATATCAGGCCAATATCATGGCTTTCCATAACAGAGGATCGGCTCCCCCTTTATGGGAGACAACTGGATTCTCCTTCATTTGAATATAACGGAGGTTAATGCCTCCGTTTATAGCTTCTTACAAATGGGGTCCACCATGGACAGTTGTTGCATGTGTGTAAACATATTAGGCCCATATCAGGCTTTCCATAACAAAGGATCCGGTCCACCCTTTATGTGAGACAATTGGATTCTCCCTCGTTTGAAAATAACGAAGGTTAACGCCTCTGTTTGTAGAGGATCCGCTCCCCCTTTATGGAAGACCATTGGATTCTCCTCATTTGAAAATAACGGAGGTTAACGCCTCCATTTGTAGCTTCTTACAAATGGGTTCTACCTTGGATAGGTGTCGCATGTGTGTAAAGATATCAGGCTCATTTCAGGACTTTCCATAACAGAGAATTCGCTCCCCCTTTATGAGAGACAGCTGAATTCTCCCTCATTTGAAAATAATGAAGGTTAACGCCTCCGTTTTTAGCTTCATACAATGGGATCCTCCGTGGATAGGTGTCATATGTGTGTAAACATATCAGGCCCATATTTGGAATTTCCATAACAGAGGATCCGCTCCCCTCTTTATGGGAGGCAATTGGATTCTCCCTCATTTGAAAATAACGAAGGTTAATGCCTCCGTTTGTAGCTTCTTACAAATGGGGTCCACCTTGGACAGGTGTCGCAAGTGTGTAAACAAATCAAGCCCATATCAAGGCTTTCCATAACAGGGAGACAACCGGATTTTCCCTCATTTGAAAATGATGGAGGTTAGCGCCTCTGTTCATAGCTTCTTACAAATGGGGTCCACCATGGACAGGTGTCGCATGTGTGCAAACATTTCAGGCCCATATTAGGGCTTACCATAACAGAGGAACTGCTCCCCCTTTATGGAAGACAGAGCAATTCTCCCTTATTTGAAAATAACGGAGGTTAACACCTCAGTTCGTAGCTTCTTACAAATGGGGTCCATCATGGACATGTGTCGTATGTGTGTAAACATATCAAGGCCTTCCATAAGAGAGGATCTGCCCCCTCCCCCCTTTTTGGGAGACAGTTGGATTCTCCCTTATTTGAAAATAATAGACGTTAACACCTCCGTTTGTAGATTCTCACAAATAGGGTCCACCATGGATAGGTGTCGCATGTGTGTAAACATATCTGGCCCATATCGGAGCTTTCAATTACAGAGGATCCGCTCCCCTCTTTATGGGAGGCAACTGGATTCTCCCTCATTTGAAAATAATTAATGCCTCCGTTTGTAGCTTCTTACAAATGGGGTCCACCTTGGACAAGTGTCATATTTATGTAAACATATCAGGCCAATATCAAGGCTTTCCATAGTAGAGGATCCACTCCCCACTTTATGGGAGACAGCTGGATTCTCCCTCATTTGAATATAACGAAGGTTAACGCCTCCGTTTCTAGTTTCTTACAAATAGGATCCACCATCGACAGGTGTTGCATGTGTGTAATCATATCAGACCCATATCAGAGCTTTCCATAACAGAGGATCCGCTCCCCCCCTTTATGGAAGACAGGTGGATTCTCCCTAATTTGAAAATAATGGAGGTTAACGCCCCTGTTTGTAGCTTCTTACAAATGTGGTCCACCATGGACATGTGTCACATGTGTGTAAAATATCAGGCCAATATCAATGCATTCCATAACAGAGGATCAGGTCACCCTTTATGGGAGACAGCTGGATTCTCCCTCATTTGAAAATAACGAAGGTTAACGCTTCTGTTTATAGCTTCTTACAAATGGGGTCCACCATGGATAGGTGTCGCATGTATGTAACATATCCAGCCCATATTAGGGCTTTCCATAATAGAGGATCCGCTCCTCCTTTATGGGAGATAGCTAGATTCTCTCTCATTTGAGAATAACGAAGGTTAACGCTGCCGTTTGTAGCTTCTTACAAATGGGGTCCACCATGGACAGGTGTCGCATGTGTGTAAACATATCGGGCCAATATCAGGGCTTTCCATAACAGAGGATCCACTCCCCCTTTCATTGGAGACAGTTGGATTTTCCCTCATTTGAATATAATGGAAGTTAACGCCTCTGGTCATTGCTTCTTATAATGGGGTCCACCATGGACTCGCATGTGTGTCAACATATAGGCTCATATTAGGGCTTTCCATAACAAAGGATGCGCTCCCTCCTTTATGGGAGATAGCTGAATTCTTCTTCATTTGAAAATACTGGAGCTTAATGCTTCTGTTTATAACTTCTTAAAAATGGGGTCTACCATGTACAAGTGTTACATGTGTGTAAACATATCATGCCCATATTAGGGATTTCCAGAACAGAGGATCCGCATCCCCTTTATAGGAGACTGTTGGATTCTCCCTCATTTGAAAATAACAGAGGTTAATGCCTCCGTGTGTAGCTTCTTACAAATGGGGTCCACCATAGACAAATGTTGCATGTGTGTAAAATATTAGGTCCGTATGAGGGCTTTCGATAATAGAGGATCTGCTCCCCCTTTAAGGGAGACAGTTGAATTCTCCCTCATTTGAAAATAACAGAGGTTAACACTTCCGTTCGTAGCTTTTTACAAATGGGGTCCTCCATGGACAGGTGTCGCATGTGTGTAAATATATTAGGCCCATATCAGGGCTTCTATAACAGAGGATTCGCTCCCCCTTTATGGGAGACAACTGAATTCTCCCTCATTTGAAAATAATTGAGGCTAACGTCTTTGTTTGTAGCTTCTTACAAAAGGGGTCCACCATGACAGGTGTCGCATGTGTGTAAACATATCAGGCCCATATAAGAGATTTCCATAATAGAGGATCCGCTCCACCCTTTATGTAAGACAACTGGATTCTCCCTCATTTGAAAATAACGAAGGTTAACGTCTCCGTTTGTAGCTTCTTATAAATGGAGTCCACCATGGACAGGTGTCGCATGAGTGTGAACATATCAAGCCCATATCAGGGCTTTCCGTAACAGAGGATCCACTCCCCCATTTATGGGACACAGCTCGATTCTTCATCATTTGAAAATAACGGAGGTTAGCGCCTCCATTTGTGGCTTCTTACAAATGGGGTCCACCATGGACAAGTGTTGCATGTCTGTAAACATATCAGGCCCATATCAGGGCTTTCCATAATAGAGGATCTGCTCCGGGTACCAATGGCTTATTCAGGGGATACTTTGTACACTTGGCACCCTTTTATTGGTGTTATAAGGATGGTTGTAACCATCCGCTTTAGAGGATTTGTTCTCAATCAAATGGGCGCGCATCCTCTATAGCGGGATGGTTACAGCCATCTTTACAACGTCAATTAAGAGGCGCCACGTGGGGGTACCATGCGATACCTTGTATATACGACACCAATAGATTGCCGTTGTAAGGATGACTGTAACCATCCCACTTTAGAGGATTTGTTCTCAATGAAACAACATGTACATAACCCTTACGCTGCGTTTGGCCCAGCTTCTATAAGTACTTATTGCAGCTTAGAGCTTATATAAGCACTTCTTAAAACTAAATATGTGTTTGGTAGCCCTTATGGGTAAGTGCTTACCTATAAGCAGTAGAGGAAGGCTATCTATAAGGAGAAGCTATTGAGAACAGCTTCTCCCAAGTTCTTATGCCTTCAACTATTTCAGAACTTTAGTAATATTTTTAAAATACCCATTTTACCCCTAAACTTTCTTGAGCACTTAAATAAATATTACTTATAAATTTTAATAATATTTTTATAATACCTATTTTACCCCTAAATTTTCATAAGCACTTAAATAAATGTATTTACCAAACACTATTTATTTTTCAAATAAGCAGTTTATTATTGCTATGGATAAGTGCTCCCATTGAACAACTTATCCAATGAGTGCTTATCCATAAGCGCAAGCCAGGACAAACGCAGCCTTAATCTCAGCACTTGCCCTAAATAATGCCACTCAAATTTATAGGTTTTTGAAATCGAGCACAGAGGTCCTGTTATAAAAGATTATATGCCACGCAAACGACCATGCCACGCAAAGACCATGCGTAAAGTTTTTAAGCCTCAATTCGGTTCAGTTTTCAGGTTGGAAAGTTCAGTTCTCAATTTGGATCGGTTTGATTTTAAGTTAACCTTCACCAATATCTTTTAAGTCTTGGGTTGATGTCAACCCATGAGCAAACTGAAACGAGTTGCACTCCTACCAACTAGAAATAACACTCATGCTCAAGTCTTTTTCATTTTGATCATTTTATCACCAAAAGAGTGAGAAAATTCGTACTTGGCGTATTAACTAGTGAGTGATGATAATGGAATGAACAGCTTTGATTGCCTAATCAGATGAAGTTGTAAGCTATGGAAATTGTGATACGTATAGACTGCATCGGAAACACATCATCTCCGATCGATATTTTGGTGCCATATTGCCAAGTAAGCACAACAAAACCGACTACTGATCAATCTAAAACCCTAAAAGATATAGCAACCCTAAACTGGCTTCCATTTTTACATAATTATCCTTTATAAGTAACTTGAATTTTAACTATATTAATTTTATAGAAATTATAGCTTATAAGATGGTGGTTTTATAATAGAAATTGTAACTACTTGTAATTAATAATTTTATAAGTTATCGGTTTTATTGTGCTTTTATGTACTTTTTAAAAGCCATTATTTATTAAATATTATTTTGTTAATTATCTTTAAGTAATTATCAATTAAAGTGAACGGATTTGTTATCATTAAGGTTACTTTTGTTAATAAAACTTTTAAGAGACCAACACACTTCACAATTCACACGTTAAA
>JAUPMG010302994.1:0-16716 GCA_031762675.1 Pachysandra terminalis | reverse complement strand
CTCCCTTTGGCTCCAAATGCTCCATGAGAGAGAAGAGAGAGAAGAGAGGGTTTGGATTTTTGAGATATTTGCTGAAACTATCTTAAGTCCGATATTTATAGCGTCTTGATTATTTTAGGGGCATTTTAGGTATTCGGTCAATATCTTCTTCGACAGAAGTCGTATGCTTATCCCGAAAGAGGGCTTTGCTTAGCGAGGCTAATACTGATGATCTGATTCAGATAACTCATTGGGATTTTATTTATTGATTCCCGCAATGCCGGAATTACCGAGTCAAGGGAAATTTCCCGAATCGCTTAATTTTCTGAAGTTGGACCTATGGATTGAAGTCAATGCTCTATTGTCTTCTAATCTAAGTGATTAGCAAGATGATCATAATTATCTGAATTAATTATGCAATTAAGCGCAATTAATTCAATAGTCCGAACTCGGGATATTACATGGTGATTATTGTATGAACACATTATGCACAGAGTAATACTTGATCATTCATATTCCTGTACACTTATATCTTGATGCATTAACTAATCTATTCATGTACTTGATAATTATGTTTTCTGGAGTGTTATTGAAGAGTGGCCTTGGCCTTACTTCAAATCGTAAACCATGGTCAATTTGATTACTTACTGGCTAAGTGTAGCTTACGCTTTTAAGCAACATATTTCAGGCATATTAGACATGGAATACTTGAATTATGGAGAACCTGCTATATAGCCTTGTTTTGAAGGAATACTTAGTAGATTATAATGGCCGAAAGAAGAAGAGGTGCTAGTGTGGATACCAGCATACCAACTACAAGCAATGATGACAGTTAAAATCCAAAATTGGCTAGAATTTATCAAACAATGGGACAGATGGCCGATATGATACAACAACAACAAGCTAGAATGGGGGATATGCCACAGTAGTCCAAGGCACAACAAAACACCCGAAGCATTGAGAAATTCAAGAAACTTGGACCACCTGTATTCAATGGTACTACTGAACCAATGGAGGCACAAGCATGGATTGACTCTTTGGAGCATATCTTCGACGTAATGGAGGTGAACAACTATAAGCAGATCCATTTCACTGCCTTTATGCTTGAAGGAGAGGCAAGGAGATGGTGGAAAGCAGAATGACGATCATGAGCATCCGGACATTGGAACAATTTAAGGTATAATTCTATCTATAGTATTTTCCTAAAACTATTAGGAAGGAGAAAGAATGGGAGTTCATGAAGCTAGAGCAAGGAAGTATGAAGGTACCGGAATATGCTGCAAAATTTATGGAGCTATCACAATTCGCCACTTATGCCGTTGATGATGAGGAGAAGAAAACTTTCAGATTTGAGAGTGGATTAAGGCCTAGCATCAAAAGTAGGCTGATTGTACTGGAGTTCACGGAATACCACAAGATAGTGGACTATGCACAGAATGTGGAGAAGGATATGCAAGAGTACCGAAAGATACAAGATCAGAAATTGGGGAGGAGCAATACAGGAGCTGGAATTTTCAAAGGTGCCACATCTGAACAATAGAAACGACCACTGACTCAAGGTCCTACCAGTATTCAAGGCTTCCCTAGCATCCTGGCTTCAAATGTGGAAGGATGGGACATCACATAAGGGGCCGTCGAGTCCCTAAGAATTCTCAAGCTTGCACTTTCCAACAGCAACAACTGATCTCGAAGCCACCTTGTCCACCTAAACCATCAGCACAAGCACAACCACAATAAGGAACCAAGGCTAGAGTTCCTCAGCAGCCGCCTTAGCAAGCTATGGTCTATGCCTTAGAACAGAAACAAGGAGAAATCATGGAAGGTACAGTTCGTATTTCTCACATCTCAGCCAAAGTTTTATTTGATACAGGAGCATCACACTCTTTTATAGCAAATTCATTAGTAAACTGTCTAAGTTTACCTACGAAGGACTTAAAAAGGAGTTTAGTCGTAGCAAACCCCCTCAGAGGTTCAACATACTTACGGAAAGTATGTAAGTCTTGCCTAGTTGTGGTGGGTGAGTCTACATTACCCATAGACCTGATTATGCTTAACATGACGGAGTTTGATGTGATTTTGGATATGGATTGGCTAGTTGCATATCATGTGCAATTAGACTGCCATAATCGGATAATATCTTTTGTAACACCGGAGGGTAAAGTTGTTAAGATTAGAGGGTTAAAATCTGAAAATATAAATCAACTAGCATACTTAAACTTATGGGCTATAGATGAGAGGGGAGATTGGGAGCAAATACCGATAGTATGCCATTTTGGAAGTGTATTCCAAGACATACCTGGATTACCACCCAAGAGAGAGGTAGACTTTAGTATTGACCTTATGGCTGGACAGAACTGAGAAAACAACTAGACGAATTGCTTGCCTTGCAATTCATTCGATAAAGCTCATCACCATGGGGAGCACCAGTTTTGTTTCGTGTGGATCCTTACGGCTATGCATTGATTACCAGAAGCTGAACCAAGTGATGGTGAAGAACAAGTATCCTTTGCCAATGATAGAGAGATTATTCGACCAACTGAAAGGAGCCCGATACTTCTCAAGGATTGATCTCAGACCTGGTTACCATCAGCTACGCATCCAGGAGAGTGACATTCCAAAAACAGCCTTCTGAACAAGGTATGGACACTTTGAATTTGTGGTCATGCCATTTGGACTGACAAATGCACCAGCAGCTTTTATGGACATGATGCAAAGAGTATTCAGACCACATCTGGACAAGTTCGTGGTGGTGTTCGTAGACGACATCTTAATTTATTCCAAAACCAAGGAAGAACATGAAGAGCACCTATGTACAGCATTGCAAACATTGGTAGACAACCAGTTGTATGCAAAATTCTCTAAGTGTGAATTTTGGCAAGAAGAAGTGATGCTCATGGAATTTCAGTAGATACAAGCAAGGTGGAGGCGATAATAAGTTGGAAACAGCCCATAAATGTATCTGAAGTTCGCAGTTTCCTTGGATTGGCGGATTACTACCGTCGATTCATTGAAGGATTTTCACGCATCGTATTACCCCTAACCAAGCTCACAAGGAAGGACGTCAAGTTCGTATGGGATGACGCATGCCAACAAACTTTTGCAACACTTAAGGAGAAACTGACCACTGCACCAGTTTTGACCATTCCGGAGAGTGGTTCAAAGTTCATGATCTATGTTTATGCATCTTTACTAGGAATTGGCTATGTTCTGATGCAAGAAAGGAAGGTCGTAGCCTACACCTCAAGGCAACTCAAACCACACGAAAGTAACTACCCTACACACGACTTGGAGCCAGCGGCTATATACTTCGCATTAAAGATATGGCAACATCATTTATTTGGAGAGATTTTCGAGGTATTTTCTGATTACAAAAACCTGAAGTACGTTTTCTCACAAAAGAACTTGAACATACGGCAACGTAGATGGATGGAGTTAGTGAATGATTACAATTTTTCACTTCAATACCATCCGGGCAAAGCAAACATTGTGGCGAACGAACTCAGCCGGAAACCTAGAAGCATGGTGGCACACATGATGATTCAAGAATGGAAGTTGTACTAAATACTTTCCGATCTCAACATCAAAGTTCGTGTAGCAAACCAAGGAGCAAGGTTATGCTGCAATATCCTTGCAAAGCCTTCACTTAAAACCAGAATAATTGAGCTATAAGTAAATGAACCATGGCTACAAGACTTAGCCAATGATGCTGATCGACCAGAATGGACCAAGGAGGAAGATGGCAGTGTACTTCTGAAAGGGAGGCTATGAGTACCACATGACGAGGAGTTGAAAAGAGAGATTCTAGAAGAAGCTCACAGCTCCAGATATTCTATTCACCCTGGAAGGAAAAAGATGTACTATGACCTAAGGGGCAACTACTGGTGGAGACGGATGAAGGTTGGCATTGAAGAGTTTGAGACTAAATGCGTGATCTGTCAACAAGTTAAGGCTGAATACCAAAAACCAGCTGGAACACTACAACCCTTACCAATTGTAGAATGGAAGTGGAAGCACATCTCGATGGACTTCATCACGGGTTTACCAAGGACTCATAATAGCCACGACATGATTTGGTGATTGTGGAAAGACTGACCAAATTATCACACTTCATACCAGCAAAGGCCTCAATGAACATGGACGAATTGGCGAGATTGTACGTGAAAGAAATCATACGCTTGCATGGAGTACCGGTTACCATTGTTTTTTATCTTGGATCCCAGTTTACTTCCAAATCCTTGGGAAGTTTACACAAGGCATTGGGGACTCAACTTAATTTCAATATGGTGTTTTATCCACAAACCGACGGAAAAAGTGAGGGAGTTAATCATGTTCTGGAGGACCTGCTTAGGTCATGTGTTCTAGAATTCAAAGGAAGTTGGGAGGATCACTTGTCACTTATAGAGTTTTCCTACAACAGTAGCTGCCAAGCAAGCATAGGAATGGCACCATTAGAAGCACTCTATTGGAGACCTTGTAGATCTCCATTGTGTTGGAATGAGGAGAATGTTCAAATTCTAGTAGGACCGGAATTAATTTCAAAAACAACTGAGAAGATCAAAATAATTAGAGAGACTCATTACGGCTTAACACCGACAAAAGAAGTGCGCTGATATAAGAAGAAGAAAACTTGAGTTTCAAGTAGGTGACTGGGTTTTTCTTAAGGTTTCACCAACCAAGGGAGTGTTCAAATTCGGGAATAAGGGAAAGTTAGCACCACGGTTCGTTGGACTCTTTGGGATTTCTGAATGGATAGGAGAAGTGGCCTACAGATTGCTACTACTGTCTAGCCTAGATTTAGTGCATGATGTATTCCACGTTTCAATGTTAAGGAAGTATCATCTTGATCCAACGAGTGTGATTGATTGGCAAACAATCACAATCCAAGACAATGCAACATATGAAGAGGAACTTGTACAAATTTTTGATCATAAGGAGCAAGTACTACGCAACAAGGTGATATCGAAGGTAAAGGTTATATGGAACAACCATGGAGCATCTTGAGCAACAAGGGAGCTTAAAGATGACATAAGGGAGCAGTACACACATCTCTTTACATAAGGTAACGAATTTCGATGACGAAAGTTTCTTAAGGAGAGTAGGATGTAATAACCCAAACCAAATCTAGGACTTAGATGTAAATATCAGATATTTAGTGGTTAATTTGAAATTTTAGTAAGTAGCCATATTATTTGACTTTTGACTGATTATGATTGGTGGGTTGTACAATTAGGAAACTAAGTGCAGCACACACAATCATAACCTCTTAAGTTATAATGAATGGTTTAGATCTAGCAAGAGATTTTACACTCTAACAATGGCTTAGATTAAAAGACACTAATAGAAGCTTCTTTTGTCTTAGATTAAAAGACACTAATAGAAGCTTCTTTTATCACATAAGACTTAGAATCACACTAGCACTTAAGTTGAACTAAGAGAGCTAGGAAATTGATCTAATGGTTAAGAAACTAATACATCTCAATCGAGGGACAAGATTAAACTTAAGTTCTAATCCTAATAGAACTAGGAAGTATTTTGTATGTTGTTGTTCAATAGTATGAAGCAAAAGTTTCAAACTTTATATTAGTTTTCAAAACTAATTACTTACTAATTATCTAATTATGTTTTCCTAAGCATTTGTATTGGGTTTTGTGCCGAATTTAATATTAAGGAAATTACTTAAGGAAGAAAATTGATTAGCATTGTAAAAAAATCAAAATTTTTGAAAAGTTCTCCAAAATCTATAGTTCGGCGAGTACTTGGCAAGCCCAGCACATGCTGAACCAGCTAGAAGAGTCCTTAATGAGTCCTCGACAAGCCGAGAATGCGCTGAGCGCCCTTTTACTGATTTCTACTCCCCGGATTTCACATCGAGACCATACTTGGTGAGTCGTGAGTACGCCGAGTGTAACGGAAGGAATTTTAAGCCCATGGAAAACACACCGAACGGATTCTCAACGAGCCGAGAATGCACTGAGCCAAGTTTTGTGACCCAAACCCATAAACCTAGAAATTTTATGATGGAACCCTCGACGACACCTCGACGCACCGAGCACACGCCGAAAGCTCACCGCCAACCGCAAGGCGTGCCAAAATCTGCCAAGTTGATCCAAATTGATTATATTTTTGTGAGTATGTATATTTGGATCTCATTAGATCAATTCTGATGCTATTTATTCTTGATTTGACATATTTTAGTTACTCATGCCTTATTTGGACTATTTTGCATACTGGTTGCAACATGAGATTTTGATATGATTGTTTTTATGTGATTTTAACATGTCCAACATGCTAGATAGGCTTATTACACAATGTACACACAATTTGCATGCTTAGTTAATGTGCACCCTATCAGTTGCACTTCTTATGCGTTAAGACCATGGATTTGGTCTATAGGTCTACACCCTTTGCAAGTAAATCAATACTTCTGAATTTTTAAGGACTTTAAGAGATTGCTGTGATCTGGAAATCACAGTAGGTAAGGAGACTTATGCATAATTATTATATTCTGGAGTTGAGGGGCTAGCTATCCCAATATACCTATGGATCCTATAGACTATTGTTCCTATGGATTATTTATTTAAAAGGAGTGTTCCTGTTTCTTGCTTATATATACAATTCCCTGAGGAATTTTCAATTGGAACTCCTTGGAATTATTTCCCTTGCTCACAAATTAGTGGGGAAATTGTGCACTCTAGGTCGAAGCCCTTTAGAACTATGATGCGCACATGGAATATTTTAACTTGAGAATGGCCCTGTATAGGGGGGATGGTTCGAGAAGACATCTTGCTTAAGGAATGATCGATCTTGTGGGAACCTATATATATTCATGATAACAGTTTATTTAACTAATTGCACAACACTTAGGCTATTTGTTAGAACACAATTGGTGAGTATTATATGAACGCATTATGCACATAGTAATACTTGACCATTCATATTCCTGTACACTTATATCTTGATGCACTCACTAATCTGTTCATATAATTCATAATTATATTTTATGGAGTATTATTGAAGAGTGGCCTTGGCCCAACTTCAAATTATAAACCATGTTCGATTTGGTTACTTACTGGTTAAGTGTAGCTTATGCTTTCAAGCAACAAATTTTAAGCACATTAGACGAGGCATACTTGGATTATGGAGAACCAGCTATGGACCCGTGTTTTGAAGGAATTACTGATTTTCTCGAAGAAGATGAGTAGGAAATATATTAGGGATTTACTTTGTTTTTATTGGCTTGCATGCCAAAGTATTTTATGAGCCATTGTTAGGCTTTATTTTGTTAAGGAATTAGATTAGCATGAGAACTATAGGATTTTCTTTTCACTGCTATATTTTGCCTCAATTTTTGATTTTTTTTGAGATGTAGATAATTTTAATTTTGATTATTTCCAAGTTAATAAAACATCTTATTTAATTTCAATCATTTGGCCAAGTATTAACTACCACTCCCATGTGGATATGGGGTTAGAGTCATATTTCTGACTTATGGGGACTCCCTTAAGATCTCTTAAGTTCGGGATATGAAAAAGTAGTACTGACAAAATCTGGTCAAATTTAGGAAATGTAGAAGAAACTCTTCCAACGAATTTAGGGGAAATATTGGCGGGTATCTCTTCACCTAGTACTACTTCATTTGGTGAATGTAATAATTAAGAAAAATTATTACATAATTCTTCCTTCGCTGTATTTTCTTTTGGTGTTTATTGTACAAAGATTTGTTATTAGCAAAGGGATCTGATCATCAATTGTGCCTTCTAGTCTCTAGCGCCAAGGACGCCCCGATACTTCCGTTATGGATAAGGGATGGAATGGCGAGTCCATAAAAAGTCCTTCCGCCATTGTTCCTTTTATGAAAGGGAAGTCTCAATGTACAAAGGCGACGACTACTCATGTTCCTAGGGAACCTATCCATCTCCCAAAAGTGCCTGTCTCCTCTATCACTCCTTAGGTTTCTCCTGAGAAAGAGAAAGAACCTGCTAAGAGAAAAAGGCAAGATGATCCTATAGCGGCATCTATTCCTTCTAAACAAGGAAAACATCTGCCCCTATTGTGACATCGAGTCTCTCGATTTCGTTTCCTATTGTCGAGGAGGTAAAGAGTGTTTGTGTACTTGATATTTGTTTATAAGAAAATGGTATTTCTCTCTTTTCTTATTGTCTATACTTTTTTTCATAGGTTAATACTCATGTAGAAACTTTTCCTCCTTCTAAAGAAAATGAGAATTCTCCTAATTTCGTAGAAGAGGCATTGTTTGGAGAAGCACCTGCTCCCACTGAATCGGTATTCCATCTTTTAAGCCCGTCGTCATTTATGTCCTCGTAGGGAACATTTTGATTCCTACCATCTTCGGTTCACTCCTTTAGAAGATTATTAGTTCTCATGGTGACCCGGGGTGTGCAAATGAAGGTTTCTAATCTCCAAGTCCACGCTTCCCTCTATGTTGTAGTGTGTTTGGTGATGAATCGTTTGCGGACAATGAGATTGCCCTCTCTTATTATGCATGGGCTTTAGGAGATGCTTAATGATCTTGAAGATCCTTTGGCGTTGGGAATGAAGATGGACTGGCTAACTACTCACTTGAAGAGCATTGAGGAAGCCTTGAAGCACATCGATCGTCTGAAGTAATTAAAGGATGTCTCGTGCCATGTGAGGATTTGCAGTTTTGCATAACTAAGCGTAAATCAGAGATTGAGTCACTTGGATATGGATCATGGAATGTTGTGATTGAACCTTGCTAAGATGTGATGTGTTATGTAATTGTGATTGAGCATGAGTGCCATATGATGTGCTTGTATGCTATGTATGCCACGATTGTGAATGATTATGCATAATGGATAAGATTGTACATGAATAACATGATTGTAATGGACTGTACATGTGTAGTAGGATTGTGATTGGTTATGCATGCATGCTTTGGGAAAGCATTCCTGCGATGGTATCCTAAGGACTATTCGTGTGTATGGGCACATGGCTAGTTTCTGAAGGGTGTTATCACCGGAGATCCTGCTGTTTGTGATATGATTAAACTGGTTGAACTTGTATGATATGTAGTACATGAATAATTGTGATTGATTGTGCTTGCATGTTGGAAAGGATTCTTGTGATGGCTTCCTAAGAATTATCCGTATGTATGGGCGCATGGATAGCTTCCAAAGGGTGCTATCACCGAAAACCCTATTGTTTGTGGGAAAGGATGCTTGTGATAGTGTCCCAAGGATTGCTCGTGTGTATGGGCACACGGGTAGTTTCCAAAGGATATTATCACCGGTAATCCTGCTAGTTTGTTTGGTGGCTCGACTGGACAACCGGGTAGCTACGGATTGTATTGTTGATTTGATGTTGTTGGTAAACGTCCTCTTTGAAGGCCTCCCTGGGTTAGAATCCATAAATGCTTGTGGGTAAGCATCCTTGTTGAAGGCCTCCCTGGGTGTTCATCCCTAAATGCTTGCAAATAGTTACGGGAATTGAGCCCAGGTAGGTTGAAATTCCTACGGAACCACGTTGTACACGTGGGATTGTTGATTATTATTTGTGGACCATAGTGGTCGTGGATTGGGTTGTTGGTGGAACCTGTAAGTGGAACTGGTTGATCACCGGGAAGTGCATTGTTTGCATTCATTCATATCATGTTCATTGCATTCTTATGTGTTGCATTCATTCATTCATTCTTACATGTTGATTAATGACGTATTGACGATGTATGGTTGTTGACCTATTGACATTGTGGATTGGATGGTTAGTGACTTATTGATATTATGGATATGGTGGAGTTGTAGCTATTGACTTGTCAGCATTGTATGACTATGGAAATTGTTGGCATGGCATGGATATTGAGTTGTGGATGTTATGGTTATTAGCTTGTTAATATTATTGATATTGTATGGTTATTAACTTGTTGATATTATAGTTATGGACTTATTGCTATTATTGATTTGCTAATATGGTAAAGTATATGGTTATGGACTGGTTGTCATCATGGAGTGTATGACATGTTGATATTGTGGAAATATAAGGGTTGCTGTTTGTCGATATTCATATATATGATTATGTTGATGCTATAGTTATGAATTGATTTGATATAATAGCTATGATAGAATATGGTTATGATGCAAGGAGTTGACATGATAGTGTGTTGTATGTATTTTTTTTATTCCATGTTATTTCATGATACTACTACGTTTTGATGTGATAGCATGTAATTGAATAATCTCCATGATGATTGCTATGATATGATATGATATG
Source organism: Pachysandra terminalis (assembly GCA_031762675.1). Taxonomy (NCBI): domain Eukaryota; kingdom Viridiplantae; phylum Streptophyta; class Magnoliopsida; order Buxales; family Buxaceae; genus Pachysandra; species Pachysandra terminalis. The sequence goes on along the minus strand of JAUPMG010302994.1, from coordinate 6,492 downwards.
GTATGATGTGTATGCGTGGACTAACGTTGTTCCATGAGGATGGTTGTTGGGTTGTTTCTTACTTGGCATTCCAAGCTCATGCAACTTCTCGTGTTGTAGGTTATGGTGGCATGAAAGATGGACTTGGACATGGACTACTGTTTCGAGTTATTTTCGGTTTTTAATTTATAGTTTAGAGCTGATGTAATAGGGATAGGGTAGTAACAGTTGATTGTTGTAATTGGTAGGCTCATGTGAAGCCATAGTTTGATGAACATGATATATTTATTGCTTTTGCATTCTTATTTTTGGGTTACATGAGATTTAAATACTCATGTACAGTGGTTTGTTTTGTTATGATCCGCATTCCCTTGTTGGGAACCCAAAAGTCGTGTCTCGTGATCCGTGCCCGCATTGGGATTCAAGCTGCTGGATCTATGGTGTGACAACATTAGTTGATCTACTAACATAATTTCACTCTTATGATTCAGCTATTGCGCTCACTAATGTGAACTTTCCTTGACCTATCATCTTACCACAAGTCTCTTGGGATACCCATACAAGGTCTATCCCTCACCATGGGAGTTAACAAAAATTGGTCTTTTGGGATGATCAGTCCCTTAGCACATACAGATCAATCCATCCAGGACTTCCTCACTAATATTATGATTCCTAGATCCTAATCACATTCATGACATCCATAAGTTCCATAAATATGGAATTATGGGGTCAAGTCAAGGCATTCAACCACTCATGGTCATCATGCTAAAAATAGGCATATTTTGTGCAAGTGTAGAGATCCGTGCAAACTAACTAATCAAACAAACTTGTGTACATAAGCAAGTGAAATTTAAGATAAAAAATATGATCATGATATGTCCCAATGTCATAGCAAAGTATTTCAAAAATTCACCTGTTGGGCAAACATAGCAAATCTTCCCTAATATGTCATAAATTCAAGATAAAAAATAATATGAAATTCTAACACCACATATGGTATAATTAGGTCATTAAAACCTGTCACGCCCCTGACCCAGTGACACTAATCCCTAGGTGGGATGGCACGTATCACGAGGTGAGACCTTCGGGATCCATTTCTGGACTGCTGATTGCTATACCATTACCAAGATCAGATGAAATAACAACTTAATTTATTATTCATCAAAGAGTTTATAGAAGCGAAATATAAATAAATTGAAATACAATAACTAAAAACTGGCGCTCAGTTGGGCCATTTATTACATCAAATTCAAATAACTCAAAAGTAACGTGGTTTGTAAACAAAGGTAAAGTAAATGACATAAATACACAGCTACGAGGCTCACGACCTCCACTCTGACTCAACCTACAACATGAAACGTCGCAGTGAGCTTGGAATGCCCATATAAGTACCAAGACCGCCTTACCTCAGTCATAACATCAGATCTAGATAATATAATCGAAGAAAACACAAGTGACAACATGCGAATTCATTTATGATATGGTATAATATGGTATGATATGTATGCCACTCACATGCTCTAATGATATGCTAACACAAAATAATACAAAGGGATGATGTGCAATGCCTATGTTTTTCTTATTAGTTAAGTGACCCTCAATCTTCTGAGTAACCAATGATTCATGTTCGTTTAGGGTACTGCCCAAGGTGCAAAGGCCACCATAACCTGGATCTGGGATACACTCACGCAAGATCAACATACCATTCCTAATCTTATATCTCCACCTTTTGGGTACGCTTAACCACCAAGCTAACACAGTATGAATGTTTATTTATTTATTAGGATGTTAGTGATACCCTCCAAGGAACAACTATCCACGCGCCCATACATGTCGATAATTCCTTGGAAGTCATCGTAGACATCCTACTAGTGATCAATCATATCAAGTCTCTTATACGATACTCAATTAAGTTCCCGGTCTTAGGTTGGTTTGCTTGGAATTGGGAGCATCCACATATACTTAGGCGCATAGCCATCACACTTAGGCGTAAAGCCTTCTCGGGAGTCATTCGACCTTCACTTGGACCACACTGGTCACAAGGAAACAACAAGCTCGACTAACTTCCAAACCACCTAACCGGGTCAAACCATATAGCCGGGTCAAACCACTTAATCGGGTCAAACCACATAACCGGTCAAATAAATATTAACCGGTTCAAATTCGGTATCCGGGTCAACAAATACTAACCAGGTTTAATTCGGTATCCAGGTCTATAAATACTAACCAGGTCGAGTAAATAGACACTGTTGCTGTGCAGGACAGTGACAGATGCCACAAGTTATTTGTACGATATCTCTCAGCGCCGACATTGAATTCATATGATCTTAGATGCGTTGGAAACAGGATACACAAATTTACAAATTTTTCTCTAATAGCTTCCTCCCAATTCCAACGTTTCATAAGTCAAAGTCGAGTCGCAAGGCGACTGTTCTGCCCAGAATTCGTGCTCTGTTTTTTTGCGGCGTGATTGATACCACATGTTGGTTGTATGATATATCTCTTCTCCGATATCTCCTTCATATGATATTTGATGCGTTGGAAAGAACACACAAAAATATTCAAATTTGTCCCTAATAGCGTCCTCCCATTTCCAATGTTTCATGGGACACAATCGAGTCGCAAAGCCACTGTTCTGCAACCTTTACTATTGGGGTGCTCATTCTTCTGCCCAGATTCAATACTCTGTTTGATTTTTCTGGTTCGTTTCCGAGTCAATCCTTCCTTATATCTCAATTAAACATTCTTCTAAATAATTCACTAATACTCCTACTTGTCATACAACATGTTATCAATGGTCTTAGTCATACTTACAACTAATCTATCAGTAATCCATTATGCTCTGTAATTAAGATATTCTTCTAAAACTGAAAAACAGTATATATATTCGAACTAATTCAAACTGAAGCTGTGAAAGAAATTGAGCAGTAAGTTGGTACTTACCTCTGATCCAATCACGAAATGAAGATGAAATTGGGCTCTACCTCCTCTCCATTCTTTCTTTCTCTCTTCTTTCCTTCTATTAAACTCTTCTTCTCTCAAAACTTATGATTTGATTCAATGATTCAGAAGGGGTTGGGTAGAGGGAGTTAATCCCTTCCCTAAGCTATCTCCCTCTTCCCCACGATCAAGGCCACCTCACCCCATGTTCGGTTCAACGCACGAACTGTCCGTTGAACAGGTCCAGATTTGCTTTGAAATTTCAGACTTTACCCCACTTCCTAAATATTCATAGAATGACCCCAAATCCCCTTAATTGATTTTTAGATTACCCTTTTGATTAATTACGGTTTGTTCACCAACTCAAATTAATAGCCTATAAGTTTCTCCATATATCTAATTCACCCATTAAACTATACGCTCATAATCATTATTTATTCAATTAATTAAATACTTAAGAAAAATTAACTTAAGGCGTTCAGGTCACTACATAAACATGCTTGCAAAATATCAAATCAAATGGATCACTTTCATTTTTACCGGTATACCGTGACCCATCCATTGGTCTGCCGATCTACCACAATGGTGGGATCGGCACACCTACCGGTAAACATACTTTTTTTGCACGGGGGATCGGCAAACTCACTGGTATACCGGTACCCCTTGGCACACTCACCGGTATACCGGGGGGTTTGCAATCTACCCAGCATTGGGATCGACACACTGACCGATATCCCGGTGAGCCTACCAATCTCACGAAATAGCCCATATTTCCAAATTATGATATTCTCAGTCCCTTTTAGCATATAAATTATCAAAACACCAATATTGGATTTAATTCCAAACCAAACCAAATCAAAATAATCCACACATATCATAACTTCTTACCTTGATCTTGCATGGAAATCAAACTCAGAAAAATAATATATTTATCATGTTTTCTTATGAAATAGTAGAAGAAAGAGATGTGCTATGTCATACTCACTGAATATGATATATTCACCTAGTTCATATCGAAAATAGAGTTTAATCCAAATAGTTGCCTTGAGTCTTTAATGGTGTTGAGATGAACACCTTATTCGTCTTCTTCTTCTTCTTTGATGTTCTGCAAATTCAACCCTTGTTGCCCTTGCAATCCTTCTCATTTTCTCTCTTGGAATTACGGTCTATACGATCCACACAAGGTTCTTATAATGTTCTTGTTTTAGTTGCTAGTAATCTAGGAGTTGTTATCCAAGTTGAATTAGTGATTAATCTCTGCCCTTAGATTAAGTTGATTAGTTTTTACGAAATCCTAGCTCTTTGATTTTAAGTGTAGTAACCCTGATCCTATCATTTAATCCAATTATTAAATGATAAGATAATCAGAATTAAAGCCTTAGGATTCAATTGAAATTACAAAGGGTTGGATTGGACCTAATTGTAATTAAGAAAAGTTACTAATTAATTATGTGATTTTGATGAATATAGGTGCAATGGGCCTAGACCCAACACAACATCATTAGTGGACATTTCGGCTGGACGAATTGGCCCATTGGGCAAGGTAAGGGTACTTTGGACTTTTACTTTGATTATTTGAATTTAAGAGTTAAGGGGTTCTCCAACTAACTCACGTAACTATCAAAGAGGAGGGAGAAACTATCTCAGAAGATCAGAGGAAAGAGAAAGAAGGTTTTGCAGATATCTGACTAGGGAAGAAGAAAAAAAAGAAGGTAAAAGACATCCGGGTGATTCGTGTTGCAAAGAAACGATCTAGATCAAAGGGAACATACACGAGGTAGGGATTCTTATGTTTCTACGGTATTGAATTTTATGTATGATCTCAATTCTATAGGTATAGTTGATTTTGTATTCTTGATGTTAACATGCTTAGATTTAAGATCTATAGGTTTAGGAAGATTATAAAATTTTTGGTTGATCTCCATGTTACTTATGATGATGTGATTATGTATGTTTATTAGATCTCGTGATCCATATTTCTGTGTTCAGATCTGTGATTATTTGAAGGTTGTAATTCATGATTTATCATAGTCTGATTACTTGTTAAATCCATGAGAATGAACAAGATCTGTATACATGTTATTTGAGGATTGTGTATAGGGTTTATAGATTGATTTTGAGTAATTACAATGTTAGAAACCATTAGGTTTGATTTGTAGTTCAAAACCCTAATCAAAAACCCAGAATTTAAGCCATATTGTACGTTCGGTAGGTAGCTTGGCAGCTATCGATTTAGAAACCGCAAACCAGTAAAACACTATGCTCTCGGGTCTTGCTACCGAGACCTTCGGAAAGTCACTCGGCAGCTACCGAGGTGCTGTCGAAAGTGGAAATAATTGAATGCTATCTGGACCAGCTACCGAAACATTCGGTAGGACACTCGGTAGCTACCGAGCAGCTACCGAGGTCTAATGAACCGCAAACTTTAAGGGGAAGATCCCCACTGGGTTGTGCACATGCCTGTATGGATGGTTTGTGTGCAAAAGATCTACATTTGGACGAATCATAAGAAATGTATGGAAACGTACAAAATTCAGATTATTGGATTGATTGGAAGAGTATATGAGATGTTTTCGACTCAAAAGATTTGGATAAGGTCTTAGGACTTTGATATAAGACTAGTATGATTAGATTCAGTCATATAGGAATGGATTGGGTAATTAGTGTTTTTAGTTCTAAAGTTGACCTTGGATTGACTTGGGACTTCTGTTTGACTTATGCTTGAATGTGATGAATTTGACTTGAGTGACTGATTAAGGGTGGTGTAACGACCCGGACCAGATTTGTTTCCAAATTCATGGGTTGTCCAGTCCAAGAGTCACCTTCACCTCGTATTTCTACGAGAGTGGCAACACAATTAAATCATAAGCGAAAGTCCTGAGCAGTTCTAGTAAGATATAAGTAACTAATACACCTAGAATGAAGATTCTAGCAGTCTAAGTATCAAAGACTAATTCTAGACAAATCTTACGTACATCAAGCAGAGTGCGCTACCCAATCCATGACAACCTCCTTAGAGAACATCTTACTCATTTGGAGGGTTACTTGCTTTCTCTCAGTGCCAAATGAGTACCAACATACGTATTGAGGTGACATAGAGCCAATGGGAGAGATCGGGGCCCACTCTCACATTGTTTCCCGAATTCACCCACTGCTCAGTCCATTTACTTAACATTAATAGTCATATTAAACCTAATTCCATAATGGGAGGGTTACTTGCCTCGGTTAACTCCCATTTTGATTTATACACGTATTTTAAGATGGCATTAAGCCACTAGGTGAGCTCAGGAGTCACGCTCACATCGTTTCCCGAAAACACCTATGGCGTCGCCATATCCTTAAAACCAAAACTTCGGATCAGGGGGTCGTATTTCGCATCGAAGGTCGTATTTACCGGGAAATTAGTAAAACACATGTAACTTGGCGAGATACACGTGCTCCCTTTGGAATCACCCCAATTGGACACATGTACAACTTCGGTGCGGTCTTGGCGTACCTTCGGCTAGCCGAAATACACCAAAGTGTGCCAAATGGAATGAGGTCTTGGGATGTGGTCCAATTTGATCTCATTAG
>JAUPMG010302993.1:0-30788 GCA_031762675.1 Pachysandra terminalis | reverse complement strand
GGGAGAGAATTAGTTGCTTATTAGTTGCTGATGGTGTGACAGGATGTAGATTCAAACATTCAAAGTTCCTTCTTACCTTCATTTGAAGCAGAAAGTATCAATTGTGCTCAAAATCAGAGGTGTGCAGCAATTACAAGTGAATCTCTTGCTAATGTGAGTTTGCATGACAATGGAAAGGTAGAAACAGCTGCAGTGCATATTGTGAGGAATGATCTTGCCAACACTCCTATACCCCTCAAAATTACATCTAATGGTATTCTCAACTTCCTTTCTGTAAGCAGACATTATTGCATTTTTTTTTTTTTTGGTTTCTTTATTTGATCCATGTTCAATCTATACTTGAATTTGTTGGTTTTGTTAAATGTCGTGTCATTTGGGCGGGTCAATATATTTTCATGTCCCATTTGGTCCTATTATTTTTCTAGCAAGAATTATGAGACAAGCTGGTCAGGATTTCTGTTTGATTAGTTGCCAACCCCATAAGCGGGGCCCTTTTTGATTTCTCATGCATTTTGTTTGTTATAGGACTAAATTATGTGTAGTGTATCATATCAATAAACATGATATTCCTATATTGTTTCTTCTATTGTCTCTGTTATCAATTCCTCATTATGGGCCCCGAATAGAACTCCTCCCTCACAATACCCTCACGCGCTAGCCTGTTCGCCATCTGTTTCCCTGCCCTAGGAGTATGCCTAAAGGAAACCACCCTATCAAGACATAAGAATCTAACAAAGTGAATCAAATGGTCATATTGCCATGGGTGGTTCTCCTCTGCCATCAACCAAGAAATAACTAATGAAGGATACCCTTCCACGACTAGGCGAGTGTATCCCCGACCTGCAACCTCCTTCAACCCCGTCGCAATAGCAAAAATCTCTACATGGATAGAATCTCCCTCCCTAATATTGCCCGAGTAACTATGCAAGATCTGTCCTTCCGAGTCCCTGAAAACGCTCCCTACTCCAGAGGGCCTCAGATTTCCAAGCCAAAGGGGGGATCCAACATACTCGTGCCTGCTCTCTCAAAGGTGTTGAATGGATAATGGAAGCCCAAATTGTAGTAATATCATCTATGTTTACTTTCCTGAACTCCGGCCAAACTACCAACCATGTAGCAACGGAAAAGCTGCATACATCAATCAAGCGCTGAGTGCTTGAAGTTCTGTCCTCGAATATCCTCCTGTTCTTCTCCCAAATCCTCCACAATACTGCATGAAACAAAGCCGCATACATCATCTTCCTCCTTTTCCCCCATCTAGGAAATCTTTGTTGCTCCAACAACATTTGAATCCGTTGGAGCATAGCCCAATCAACCTCCGCTCGCTCAATGAAGTATCCCAAATCCAATTCGCTACCTTGCAATGAAGAAACAAATGGTTCACTGACTCGTTGTTCCTCCTATACATGACAACCATATTGGGAGAGAGAGCACAATCTTTGCATCTTTTTTGAAGAATGTCACATGTATAAATCTTATACCAGATGGCAGTCCAAATGAAAGCCCTAATCTGAGGGGGGACAAAAGGAACCCAGACTTGAGAGGGATTAAAAGAAGCAGCGGGGGGAGCAGGAAGGCCATAAAGAATAGATAAAAGCGACCGGGTAGAAAATAGACCAGTGGATTCAAGGGCCCAAATATGACTATCAGACCGCCCAGCACAAATGAAAGCAATTTTCAAAGAGTCCAACAGGTTAGCAAGTTCACCTAACTTTGCATGTTTAAGTTCTCTTCTGCAATTTAGATTCCAATCTAAACCTGACCGGGACCAAAAAAGAACATCAGAAACCACCAAATCCGACTCCCTTACTATATGCGACAACTGAGGGTAACAAGATGCCAACAAAGACTTCCGCACCAAACATCCTTCCAAAAACGAATACGTGCCCTGTCCCTAACACGGAACCGCCAATGCTTGTAGAAGAAAGGGGATAAAAAGGAAGCTACCTTCCAAGGGCTTGCACTATTGATTCTAGCTTGAGGGTTAAGATCCTACCTGCTTTCATGCAAACCATGTTTACTGTGGATCACTTTGAACCAAAGAGAATTAGTGTCCATGCTGAATTTCCACACCCATTTACCCAACAAAGCCTGGTTGCGAGACCAAATGTTTCAAAAATTCAGTCCTCCATCTTGCTTGCTTCTACACACTAAATCGCAACTCACCAGATGAAGGTTCCTACTCTCTCTCCCCCCTCCCTCCAAAGGAAATCTCTTTGTAGCTTTTCAATCTTACTAGCTATTTTGACCTGGATACGAAACAAAGAGATAAAATATGTTGGAAGATGAGCTAATGCGACTTGGATAAGAGTAATTCTCCCCCAAAGGAAAGATAGGATTTCTTCTAGGTTGCTAGCCTATTCTCCATTTTCTGTACAACCCGGTCCCAGAAACTAGCTTTCCTAGGGTTGTCACCCAAAGGCAGTCCCAAACTTTCCTAGGGTTGTCACCCAAAGGCAGTCCCAAATACTTGATGGGCCACTCTTCAACCCTACACCCTAATAACCTTTACCCTACACCCTAATAACCTTTGCAACTCTCTCAATCTGATTCCTGCTCAAATGAATTCCCACAAGACTACTACTCCATGTTGACCTTCAGTCCCAACACCATTTCAAAGCATTTAATGGTTGACTTAATCCAATAAATTTGGACCTCATCTGGTTCTAGGAACAAAATCGTATCATATGTATACTGAAGATGTGACGCACTCATCTCATCCCTCCCATCCCTAAACCCTGATATCAAGCCCATCTCCTCTGCCCTCGATAGAAAACAACCAAAGACATCACTCACTAGCGTGAACAAGAGAGGTGAAAGGGGATCACTCTTCCTAAGATCCTTAGATGAATTAAAGTTGCCCTAAACGCTTCCATTAAGGATAAAGGAGAAAAACACATTTCTCACACATCCCTCAATCTTCTCTATCTGTTCTAAAAGCCTTTCCACTCAAGGACATCATCCAAAAATTGCCACTCCACCCTATCGTACGCTTTTTCCTAATCTAATTTGCAAACCAGACCTTCTTTCCCTCTCCAAACCTCTCTTCAACTAATTCACAATCAGCGCACTCTTAAATTTGGTGACCAGATGTGAATGCACTTTGATTAGGAGACACGACATCCCCAATGCCGCACTTTAATCTCATAGCGAGAACCTTGGCAATAATCTTATGCAGACTTGATACGAGACTGATCTACCTGAAATCGTTAATTTCTCGTCCCTTTCTTCTGCGGAATCAGCACCAAAAAATGGCATTTGTGATTTTATTCACTATCCCATTCTCGAAAAACTCCTTGAATACTTAATGACTTATGTTTTACTTGTTTCCCACAATCCTGGAAAAATACTGTATTGAAGCCATCTGGACCTAGCGCCTTATCCCTCTCTCTCTCTCACACCTCCTTTTCCTCCTCAAAATCTCTTTCCAACCATTCTCTTAACCCCTGAGATATTCTGCTACCCTTAGATTCCTAACCTGAAATTTCAACTCCAATCTCCGACTCATACAAGGAAGAGTAGTATGATACCAAAGCACCCAATATCCGATTGTTATCCTCAACAACCTCCCCATCCAAAATGAATCTGGTTTAAGATTCGTCCTCTAGCTCTCCCATTAGCCACTTTGTGGAATATTCTCGTCCCCTTCTTTGATCCACAAAGCTCTAGACTTCTGCCTCCAACTCATCTCCTCATGCCTAAGCACCCGATCTAACTCCTAATACATCTTCCTTTCCTCCAATTCCTCCCTACCAAGGGATCTTGCTTGCTCTAACTCATCTAAACTTGCGATCTCCTTCATAATATTTCTTTTCCTAACATACTCAAGTCGAAAACACTTTTATTCCGCACTTTAATCTTCTCCTTCAAGAATTTGAGGGATTGCATGAATCGAAAGCCAGCCAACCCAGAAGTCTCTTGATTCCTCCACATCCACCACTCCTTGATTTTGTCTTTAAAACTAGGGTGGGAAAGCCACATGTTTTCAAAACGAAAAGGTATTCAGCCGCTCCTAAATTCCACCATTGGCATCATAATCAACCAATGATCAGAGGTCACCTTAGGTAGAAGCAGCTGGATCAGGTTGGGAAACAATGTGTCCCATTGAACCGACCCAAGGCATCTATCTAACCTACTAAGGATGGCTTATCCTGACCACTAGACCAAGCGTACTGCCCACCCACCAAGGGAAAATCCACTAGACTGTAACGATTAATGAACTTTGAAAACCGTTGCATGCTCCCAGTTGACCTCCCATCTCTTCAATGGGATACTGCACCACATTAAAATCCCCTATAAGGCACCATGGACCATTCCACTCCTCTCTCACCCTCTTAAGTTCCTCCTAAAAGCTATTCCTCAAACTATATTGATTTGGGCCATAGATGCCCGACATAATCCACTTTGGACCACCACCAACACTCGAAAACCTAACAAAAAGTGAAACCTCCCCCGACTCACTTCAGAGCCCACCCAAACATCTTCATCCCACATAACTAGCAAACCCCTAGACAAGCCTATGGTAGGAAGATACAACCATTGTATTGTTCCCAAATTCTCCTAACCATACAGGAATTACTTTGCACTTGGTTTCTTCGATCACAAAGATGGATGGATTCCACCTTTGGCGCATATCTCTCACGACCCTTTTCTTGGAAGCCCCTCCTAAACCCCTAATGTTCCAACTCATCAATCTCATCTAGGCACTAGGTGTTCTATCCCTATTTCTTCACCCCTAGTATTGCAGACTCCACCCAAAGTTTCTGGCCCTAATGGAACAACCCAAGCTCCTTTTATCCTTACTCATCCTATATGAGATTTAGCCAGGAAAGCTACTCGATTACCCAACCATCTTCCTGAGATTTGGCCAGGAAGACCATTCGCATCTCCCCCGAGTATGTATTCTTAAGATTTAGTCGGGAAAGCTACTCGCTTCTGGATGCGTCTTATTGGGATTGGCTAGGAAGACCATTGGCTTCTCCCTTGGGTATGTTTTCCTAAGATTCAGTCGGGAAAGCTACTTGCTTCTGGATGCTTTTTTCTGAGATTTGGCCAGGAAGAACATTCGCGTCTCCCTAGAGTATGTGCTCCTAAGATTTAGCCGGGAAAGCTACTCTCTATCGAATGCATCTTATTGGGATTTTGCTGGGAAGACCATTGGCTTCTCCTTTGAGTATGTTTTCTTGACATTTAGCTGGGAAAGCTACACGTTTCGGGGAAAGATTATGCATAGAGCTCTATTCTTTGCGGTATTATGGGGGATTTGGAATGAGAGAAATAAGAGAATTTTCGAAGATAAAGGCAAGAGGTTGGAGGAGATTATTGATTCCATCATGGTTATGATAGTGTCATGGGTTTGTTCTATGCCAGAGTTTAAAGATGTCTCGTGGATTGATATGTTGAGAAGCTGGGAGTCCGTGGCCTATATGTAGTCTTCTTTGGTGCTTATTTTTTTTTCCTTTTTCTTGTTTTTCTTTGTACTCTTTTCTCCTCTCTTTCATTAATAAAAATCATTATTGATCAAAAAAAAAAAAAGGAACAAAATTGTATCATTTGGAAACTGAAGATGTGACACACTCATCTCATCCCTCTCAACCCTAAGCGTGATATCAAGCCCATCTCCTCTACCTTCAATAGAAATCAACTAAGGACATCACCCACTAGCGTGAAAAAGAGAGGTGGAAGTGGATCACCCTTTCCTAAGACCCCTTGATGAATTGAAGTTGCCCTGAACGCTTTTGTTAAGGATAAAGGAGAAAGACACATTTCTCACACCCCCCCCAATCCATTTCCTCCATATATTCCCAAAGCCTTTCCACTCAAGGACAACATCCAAAAACTGCCACTCCACCCGTACGCTTTTTCCAAATCTAATTTGTAAACCAGACCTCTCCCTCTCTGAACCCTCTCTTCAACTAATTTGCAATCAGCTCAGCGCACCCTCCAAAATTTGGCGACCAGATTTGAATGCACTTTGATTAGGAGATACGACATCGCCAATAACAAACTTCAGTCTTATAGCGAGAACCTTGGCAATAATCTTATGCAGATTTGATATGAGATTGATCTACCTGAAATCCTTAATTTCTCTTGCTCCTTTCTTCTTCGGAGTCAGCATCAAAAAGTGGCATTTGTGATTTTATTCACTATCCCATTCTCAAAAAGCTCATCGAATACCTCAATGACTTCTATTCATGGTTTTAAATTTCGGCGGCATGTCGCGGCATGCCGCCGAAATATCGCCATTTCCCCCTTGGGGAAATGGTGGTATTTCCCAGATTTCGCCGAAATATTGACGAAATCTGGCGAAATTTCGCCATTTCCCCCTGGGCGAAATTTCGGGTGAAATTGAAACTTAAAACCTTGCTTCTATTTTAATCGTTTCCCGACAAGCCTAGAAAAATGCCATATTGAATTAATTTGGACTTGGCGCCTTATCCCTCTCTCTCCCACACCACCTTTATTTCCTCATCCTCAAAATCTCTCCCCAGCCACTCTCTTTGCTCTTGAGATATTCTGCTACCCCCTAGATTCCTAACCTGAAATTTCAACTCCATCTCTGACTTATACAAGGAAGAGTAGTATGATACCAAAGCACCCAATATCCGATCTTTATCCTCAACAAACTCCTTATCCAAAAGAATTTGGTTCAAGATCCGTCCTCTAGCTCTCTCATTAGCCACTTTGTTGAAGAAGGTCGTATTCTTGTTCCCTTCTTTGATCCACAAAGCTCTAGACTTTTGCCTTCAACTCATCTCCCCCTGCCTAAGCCAAGGTTTAAAGTCTCGGGATCGGGGACCGGACTGGTCCTGACCGATCCCAATCCGGTACAAAAATGGATCCCCTAGTTTTTTTTTTTTTTTGAACTAGCAGTACTGGACCGGTCCAGATCGATCTCGGTTGGACCGTTCAATTTATAAATTAAAAAAAAAATTGGACCGGTTGGACCAGTCACTGGATCTGTTGTACCGGACGGCCTGTACTGGTATCGGTTGGACCGGTTTGATCCAAAGCCTCAAGATACAACTATTGTATCGTGGCTTGGGGACTGGATCGGTTCTGGCCGATCCCGATACGGACCGGGCGGTATGGACCAGATCGATCCGATCCTTCAAACCTTGGCCTAAGCACCAGATCTAACTCCTTCTGACACATCTTCTCCTCCAATTGCTCCCTACCAAGGGATCTTGACCGCTCTAACTCATCTAACCTTGCAATCGCCTTCGTAATATCCCTTTCCTAACATACGTCAAGCCGAAAACACTCTTATTCCACACTTTAATCTTTTCTTTCAAGAATTTGAGGGATTGCATGAATCGGAAGCCAGCCCACCCGAAAGTCTCTTGATTCCCTGACATCCACACTCCTTGATCTTGTCTTTAAAAATTTGGGTGGAAAAGCCTCATGTTTTCAAAATGAAAAGGTATTGGGCCACTCTTAACTTCCACAATTGACATCATAAGCGGCCAATGATCAGAGATCACCATAGGTAGAAGCCGCTGGATCAAGTTGGGAAACAATATGTACCACTCAACCGAACCAAGACATCTCTTTAACCTACAAAGGATGTCATTATCCTAACCACCAGACCAAGTGAACTCTGAACATCGTCGCATGCTTCTAATTGACATCCCATGATTACTCTTTTCAACGGGATACCGCACCATGTTAAAATCCCCTATAAGGCACCATGGACCATCCCATCCCATCCCACTCCACTCTCTCCCTCTCAAGTTCCTCCCAAAGCTATTCCTCAAACTATACTAATTCGGGCCATAGATACCCGGCATAATCCACCCTGGACCACAACCAACACTCGAAATCCTAATGGAAAGCGAAAACCACCCCCGACTCACTCTAGAGTCCACCCAAATATCTTCATCCCACATAACTAGCAATCCCCCAGACAAGTCTAGGGAAGGAAGGCACAACCATTGTACTTTTCTGTCACATCCCAAACCTGGAAATCTCAATAAAGTCCCCAAGTTTAAACTGTAACTCTCACCCCATATCCATATGAGAGTGGATAAGCAATACATAACCAAAATCCTTGAATTAAGTAAGATATTATATAATATAAAATTATAGAAAAGTAATGTTATTAATTTAATATCCATCACAAAACAATCTTTAAACATAAAACAGCGGAAAGTAAAATAATACTAGTCTTATGCTTCAAATCAATCCCTATTAACTACTAAAATCAAACTTAATAAGTATTGAATTATAGCAAATAAACCCTACTACAAGTTCTACTAAAATCATCAGATAAAACCCTAGTAATGACTAATATCTTCATAGTATCCTTGTTCTCTACCTTGGTCCTTATGGTCTATCATCTATAGGTCCTGAAATATGTTGTGCTTGAAAGCGTAGGCTATACTAAACTTTGTAAGTAAACAAGTCTAACAATATTTAAAATTGAAGTAGGGACAATGCCACTGTTCAATGGTAATCCATATAGGCAATAAACAAGTTAATCATATAATATGTGGTGAATATGCAAGTGAATATGTGATATGTACTTAGTATGCAATAATGATATGAATAATGATGCAATATGATATAATATGCAATGCAATATGCTGGTTCAATTATTAATGCATGTTGTGCACCTAGCATGTATAATCACCACAAGTGATTTAAGACAAACAATCTAGTATGGATTATGTATGCTGTATAGTATTCGTTTAGTGGAGGTTCCACATATGATCTCAATCATACTACCCAAGATGATTCACCTAGAACTCATCCCCAATACATGGCAAAAATAGTAGATTATTCTATCTACGCAAAATAGTTTCTAGGGACTTCAACCTAGAGGGCACAATCCCCTCACTTATTTCCGATCATAGGGACTAATCCCAAAGCATCGCCCAGAACTTCCTTTGAGAACCATACATTAGCCGATCTACTAATAGAGTTTCACTCACTTGATTCAGATATTGGGTTTTATTGACCCTCGCATATCATCTTTCCAAAAGTCTCTTGGGACCATCGCACAGAACATATCCCTCACCTTGGGAGAAAAACAAACAAATTGGTTTATTGGGATGTACGGTCCCTCAACACATAAAAATATGAGTATCCTCACCTATTATGATATGCAGATCATAGCACTCTTAATTATCATGAATTCCAGAAGTATGGATTCATGTCAAGGGGATGACATTCAGACCAAATCCAAGGTCATGAAGCTAAAAAGGTCCAATGCTGTGCAATTGAGAGTGTGCGCATTAACTAAGCAATCAAAGTATGTGTACAATGTGCAATATGATCTAACTAGCATAATAGCAATGAGTATATAGGAAATAAGAAGTCAAGTCAAAATATCAATAGTTCATCAAACATAGCAATTTAGTCCATAAAGAAGTAACTATATAAAATAATCATAATTTAGCAAAACTAACAGTAAAATTAGTCTAATTAGGTCAAAATAAGCATGTATGTGAAATTTTATAGCAATCAGAGTACTTTGGAAATTTTCTGTCCACCTAGAGTCTCCCGAGTCTGCCAATGGTCTCTGGGTTTGGCTCGGTAGCTTTTTCGACAGACCGAGTTTGGTCTTGGTGGCATTTCCAGGGCCTTAAAAGATTTGTCTGTGGTGCTCAGTAGATTTTTTCGGTGGGCCGAGTTGGGCTCGGTGGCATTTGACAGTTTTGACTTCTCTTCAGTAAATTGTCCATAACTTTGTGTACACTTATCGGAATCACCTCAAATCGGAATCACCTCAAATTTGTTTTGTTGTGTTCCTAACAAGCAGGAGAATCCAAAAATATAAATTAGGAGGTATTTGGGGTTCGGTGGCTTTTTTGGCAGATTGAATAGGCCGCCAAGGGTTCTTGGAGGTGTTCGGTGTCTTGTTTGGTAGACCAAGCAGTCAGCCGAACCTCACGAACTTCACTAAAACTTCTATTTTTGGTTCCTTTTGAACCTTCTAACATAAAACATGATTAAACAACTTTACATAATACATATTTCTGCACAAAATCCATTCATAATACTATAATCATACTTACCATATCTTGATATTAAAACCCAGAAAATTAGTAAAAAGCCATTAATATAACATATTGATACTTCATACTCGTAGAATAGAGTTATACTTAAATACTTACCTTGTTGATTTGATGATTGGTGTAGAGAATTACACCTCTTGGTCTTGTTGTTCTTCTTCTTCTCCAAGTCATGAATCAACCTCCCAAGGCCTTGTGTTTATTTAGGCACTTAGGATCTATAGAATTAGAAAATATAGGAACTCTAATCTCTACCCTTAGATTAGTTTATTTGAATCTCAGCCCTTCGATTAGTTTTCCAGCCTAGATAGGTTTCTTTCTAATTTGATTTCTTACTAATTCTTGTTTTAGAATCCTAGCTTTAGTTTAAATAGTTGCTATTCTAGTTTGTAGAGAATTGTTACTAATTCCTCAACCTTTGACTTAGTCTCCTAGTCTTAGTTGGCTAGTTACTATTTACTTCTTTATTTGAATCCTTCTAATTAGAGAGTGTTTCTAATTCCTATTTAAATCTCAACCATTAATTGGAGATTGAAAGCTCCTACAAGATCCTAACCATTAATTTATATATTGAGATTCCTACGAGATCCTAGCCACATGTCATGACTTTAGAAGTTATGATTGTGTGTGATGTACTTAGTTTCCTATTTGTACAACCCACCAATCACAATCGGTCAAAAGTCAAACATGATAGCTGTTTACTAAAATTTTAAATTTACCCCTAATTTTCTATTATTAACACATTAACCCTATTGTTTTGTTTGGGTTATTACATCTTCAACCACCCCAAATTTTCCTAACCATACGGGAATTACTTCGCACTTGGTTTCTTGGATCACAAAGATGGATGGATTCCACATTTGGTGCATATCTCTCACGGCCCTTTTCTTGGAAGCCCCTCCCAAACCCGTAATGTTCCAACTCATCAATCTCATCTATGCACTAGGTGTTCTATCCCTATTCCTTTTCCTCTGGTATTGCAGACTCCACCCAAAGTTTCTTGCCCTAATGGAACAACCCAAACTCCTCTTATCCTTACTCTTCCTATATCTATTAACTGTTGTAGAAATTGACTACGGGACCCCAGTCAGATCTGACACCTCTAGTCTAAACAGACTTGCAATGTCTTCCACCCCAACAAATCTCTTCCTCGACATTTCCACCCCTTCCTAAGACTTCTTAAAAAATGCACTGTTCATCAAGCACCCCACTTGAATGCACAATTTGGGAAACATTTGGTCTATGCATTTGAGCCTGCGAATGGGATCCTAATGTGAACAGGTCGGACTTGGGCAATTCTCTTTTGTTCCTTGAACAGCAACCAACATGGATAGTAGAAAACATTTGAACATTATAAAGCCTAAATTGAATTAAATAATGCGTACATGAGTCAGCAGATGTTGACTTTGGAAATTGAAGAGAGGGGAAAAAGGAGACTGAGCATGACCACAACGAATAACCAATATGAGGGTAACTCAACTCCCTGGACCACCATCTAATCACAAGTTTCGCACCAGATACCAAGGAAGACTGTGTTTGGATGTGCTGATTCTCTCTCACCAATAGGTGCTATGTGCAGGTTGGATGCGTGCAGAACAACCAAATCTCCAGAGCGCTCCTCCTCCAGAGACAAGTCATTGTTCACCTTTGTACAGTTTGCCTCAACATAATCTGACAAGGAGGCTACCCCCATTTGATCGACTTCCTTTGCTTTCTCGTCGCACCTCGATTCTCTACGTTTATCCGGTGATTTCCCAGAAGAAACACGCATCAGATCTAAGATCTCCTCTATTCCGCCTTCAAAATCCTTCAACTGAGAAAGAAGTGCTTGAGAATCGTGAGAAATTGATAAGGCAGGTTTGTTACCTACCTCCTGCAGCACAGATAACTCTCTTGGGCCTGGGAAAGAAGCCATGAGATTGCTATTTGGGCCATCACAGCAACCCGGACTAGCTAACGGCAAGCCTGATCCACTGACTCCATATGGGTCTTAAGATGGTCCAGCAGGGTCCTTAGAGTCAACCTTCGAAGCTAGCTGGGCTCCACGTATCTTCGTCCCATCACGTCTCGGGCTTCTGGACCGGGACCTGTGATGTGGGCTTAGTCTTGGACTTGGATTCAACTGGGATCGAACCCCCGGTCTACCCTCCATGGTATGCAAGTGATCCAAGCACGCACCCTGCTCCTTAGCCTTCTCGATTTTAAAATTTAAATTAAGGCTGCCACCAGCAGACTTCACACAAGTATCGGTTTAACCTCCATCCGCCACGCGACCCGCATGCCCCCCTCCTCAACCGTGCCTTACATCTTCTAACCCCACACTGCCAGGTCATCGTCTTCATCCTCCAGGTCCCTATTGCACTTCTTCTTCGAAAACTGCATCGTCAAGCAATCAGCTGATTGATGCACCACCACTTTGATCATGTATGCCTCGCCTTTAATCTTCACAATTACGGCTCTTGGTATTTTGAGATGGTGCTGTTCCCTCACACACAGGCAAGCGTATTTGAAGCTCCTTCCCTCCCTTTTGTCTTCGTACAGATCACAGAAACCCCGACATGCATCGCCAATCGCCCCTACCATTTCCTATCGAACTCTGGCGGCAAACCCCAAATAGAAACCCATCATCCCTACACTTCTCTGCGGATTGGGGATTTAATCATCATTTCTCCCCACCACCTAACCACTAGAGATTTATTCGTGTGTAATGGAATGATGTTCATATTCCTCTAGTGTTGACCCATCTGAACAGAAGGGGCAAAGAATAGCCTCATATCTGCTGAAACCAATGATAACTTTGGCACTTCCATTCCAACAATTTATGCAATTCTCCTTCTCGCCTGGGCCCAGTCCACTCTCTGGTTTCGTGCCCACAACACCACCGTCTGACCTCAACTTTCGCCAGGACTGCTACCATCTTCTTCAATCTCCACAATGGTCCCTTGTTGCATCACTCTGAGCTCAATGTTATTGTGGAGTGAAAAGTTTGCATGACCTTTTTCTTCATTAAGAGTTCCTGCCCCGATGCAAACTGAAGATGTTTGAAGCCATAGGTGTATCTTCTGGGCTAGCAACGCCCATCTCCAACCATCCAGCCCCTTAGGGACACAAATCCAGAAGGACCAATTGCCCACTAACAGAGATATTCTGATAAATTCACCTCCAACATTAGTCTTGGACTCAATGATACATTCTGAGTAATACATAATCTGGACATAGTAGAAGAAGAAAGAAGTCTTGATGAAAAAGAGAAAGAATTGAGAAAAGTGTTAAAAAAGAGTTAGAGGAGCTACTTTTGAAAGTGGAAGTGAGTTGGAGGCAAAAATCTAAAGTGCTATGGTTAAAGGAAGGGGACGGAAACACCAAGTTCTTTCATAGGTTGGCGAATTTTAGGAGGAAAAAGAATGAAATCCTGTCAATTGAGAAGGATGGAGAGGTTATTGAAGACCATAAACAGATAGAGAAGGAGGTGGCTGATTTTTATGCTAAGCTGTATTCTTCGGAGCAGACACTAAGTTTTGAGATGGGCAAGTTGGGGGGTCCAAGGCTAGATGAGTGCAAGGGGGAATGAATTGTAAAAGAATTTAAGGAAGAGGAGGTTAGGAAGGCTATTGGGGAGACGGATAGAAACAAAGCTCCTGGACCGGACGGCTTCTCTATGGCATTCTTTCAGGATTGCTGAGATATTATTAAGGACCTAATGAGAGTATTCAAAGAGTTCTATGAGAATGGAGTGATTAAGAAATCCATGAATGCAACCTTCTTAGTGTTAGTTCCCAAAATTAAAGGTGCAGTGAGAATGAAAGATTTTAGGCCTATAAATCTAGTCACCAGTGTGTATAAGATCATCTCAAAAGTGTTGGCTAATAGGCTTAAGGAGGTAATTGAGAAAGTAGTGTCCAAATACCAGGGCGCCTTCAGTCAAGGGGGGAAAATTTTAGATAGTATCCTCATAGCCAATGAGTGTGTTGAAGAAAAGAGTAAGTTGGGAGAATCTGGGTTGATGCTGAAAGTAGACCTAGAAAAAGCATATGATAGGGTGGAACGGTCGTTCCTGGAATCGGTCCTTAGGTGGAAAGGATTTCCTGATAGGTGTTGTAGGTGGATTGGGGGATGTGTCAGAAATGTCCAATTCTCCTTTTGTTTAAATGGTGGAATCTCAAGACTAGTTCCTTCGTCCAGAGGATTGAGACAAGGAGACCCATTATCTCCTTTCTTGTTTAGATTGGTGAGCGATGTGCTTAGTACATTCCTTAGGAAGGCGGATGAGTGTGGCAAGATTCAAGGATTTAGAGTAGGCAAAGAGAGAGTTCCCGTGTCTCACCTTCAGTTTGCTGATGACATCATTATTTTTTTGGAGGCGTCAAAGGACAACACCTTTTGGGCTAAATGCGTTCTGAGATGCTTTGAGATGATTTCGGGCTTAAAATTCAATTTAGAGAAGAGTAGCTTGAATGGGATCAATGTAGAGGATGAGTTGCTTCAGTCGTGTGCTAGGACCATGGAGTGTGGGGTGGGTGAGTGGCCAATGAACTACTTGGGACTATCGGTTAAAGGGAATCCTAGGAAGTCTCAATTTTGGAATGCTGTTGTTGAAAAGATGGAGAATAAGTTGGCCACGTGGCAACGGATCTTTCATTTGGTGGGCATATTACATTAATACAGTCTTCACTTGGGAATCTCTCCACGTATTATTTGTCACTATTTAAAGTCCCAAACAGCATCACTAAGAGAATTGAAAGCTCCAAAGGGATTTCCTGTGGGAGGGAGGAGACCACCTAGTTAGATGGGAGGACATGTGCAAAGACAAGGCAAAAGGAGGTCTTAACTTGGGCAATCTTCAAATCAAAAACCGGGCTCTACTTGGGAAGTGGCTTTGGCGATTCAGGATGGAAAGGGAGGCCTTTTGGCGTACCATCATCGCAAGCAAATACTGTTCTCATGACAATGGATGGGATGCTAACCCCAAAGCAATGTTTTTGGGTACTAGCCCCTGGAAAGCCATCTCAGACTTGTTCCCTGATTTCTTTAGTAGAGTGAGATTCTCCATTCGCTCAGGGTCGTCAGTTCATTTTTGGTCTGACTTGTGGTGGGGGGAGTCTACACTTGCGATCCGTTTTCCTAAGTTGCACCGATTGGTAACTTATCCGGATTCCTTTGTTTCAGATGTCTTGAGTTGGTCCCCTTCAGGTCTCTCATGGAACCTCCCCCTGCGTCGAGACCCGAGGGATGCCGATATCGTTGAGTTGGCATCCTTAGTCGATTCACTAAAAGATATTGTTATTGACGATTCCTCTTCTGATGTTAGGGTTTGGGGCCCAGATCCAAGTGGTTCGTTCTCTACTATGTCCTTCCAGCTATTGCGTCCCGATAGAGAACTACCTCCTCCTTCGTTCTCTACCTCGTGTCTTTGGACTGCTAGGATCCCACTTAGAATCAAAGCATTTGTATGGACTGTCCTTTTAAACAAGATCAATACCGCAGACAACTTACAAAGAAGGAGAACGTTCATGGCCTTATCACCACAGATTTGCCCTATGTGTTTGAGGCAAGGGGAGTCAGTGGACCATCTGTTTCTTTCATGTGACATTGTTGTTCAGATCTGAACTTTCTTTACTAAGCTTGCAAGGGTGAAGTGGGTTAACCCAATATCGATTAGTGAGATGCATTGACAGTGGAGTTTTCCCTTTTTAGGGAAAAGAGGTCAGATCCTATTTGGAACTACATTCTTTGCGATCATTTGGGGCATTTGGGGAGAAAGAAATAGAAGAATCTTCAAGGATAAATCTAGGAGGATGGATTCCCTGCTTGATTCCATTCTGTTTTTGGTGGCCTCTTGGGTTTGTATTCTACCGGAGTTTAGAGATGTGTCAAATATCTTACGGTGTTGGGAGGTGGTGATGGAGTCATAAAGCTGGACAAGAGAGACGGACTCAAGGAAGTGGATCTAGTTGATGAAAATTAATCCTTTGGGGCTCTGTTGATTTCTTATTTTGTCCTTTTGTTTTTCCGTGTCCTTTTGCCAGATTCCCTACCTTGGGGAAGTCTGGTTTTAGCTTTTTTCTTATTTTTTCCCCCTTTTGTACTGCTCTTCTTTCTTATTAATGAATCCATCTTCGTTATTGATAAAAAAAAAAAATGACACATTCTGATGAATTCACCTCCAACATTTGTCTTGGACTCAGTGATACAATTATGATTACCCTCAATATTCTTCAAAAATATGGGGCCATGATACTTCTCATGGCTTGCTTCTTCAACACATCCCGCCATCCACTCTTACATCCTGCTTTCCACCAATAAAGAGCTTCTCTTGCACTTTCTGTTCTCCTTCATTCTAGTCATGATTTTCCCATAAATCCTCACATCTTCCATTCTGAATGTTCTGGTCTCAATCAAAAAGACCCATTTCCGACCATACGAACCTAACTTCTCACCTTGATTCTTTTGGTTCTGCTTCAGGGATTTGCATTCAGTGTTTGCTGTCCACCATCACTTGAGCATATGACTTGTTTTGATGGTAAAGATTGGAAAAAGTGTTGAGAGCGTTGGGATGGTTGGGACTGTGAGGGATGGCCGAGGGTTGGGTGTTTGGCAAGTTTCGGTGAGAATGGATAGGGATGATTGAAGGACGGTTGGGATTGTGAGGGATGGACGAGGGTTGGGTGGTTGACAGGTTCTGGTGAGGATGGATAGGGGTGGGTGAGGGACTAAATGATTTTGGACTGGCATGAAAGGTGGTTCGTGAGGGGGTGGACAAGATTTGTTGCTGTGAAGCAACTCAAGCACAGTTGTGATTTCTTCTAAACTGTAGCCTGCCTGGAGTAGGTCCCCTATGATGATTTCCGAGCTTTTATCTGAAGATGAATCCTTCTCCGGCACTGATACAACCTTTAATTTGATTTCGCCAGGTGATTTTTTACAGATGAAATGTAGAGACGAATTTTGCGCCATCACCATTATTACCCCTGCCAAGCCAATTAAGTCTTGGTTCTTAGGATTCTGTTGAAGATTTTGATATTTGAAATCTCTTCCTTGGATCTGCTTAACATGATAGACTAAAGATCGGAGGGTTAAATTGTTGGAAAATACAGACTATTGAAGAGAAACTTCACGAGTGCAAACAAGATTTTCAAATCGTGAAATGAACCAAAAGTTGTTAAAGGCCTCTCATAAATTGTAATTTGTAAGATTCGTAGTAATTTTAGGAAGTATGGTTTGGGGCTTAGTTTTTTGAATTTCTCTTAGGAAAAAAGGATTTTTTTCTTATTTTATTATGTAAACTATTTCTTTATATATATAATTATTTCAGATTACTCTGTCCTATATAAAGAAGATCAAATAAAAAAGGGGAAGCTTTTCAGTAAAAAAAAAAAAAGAAACTGAGATTTTCTTAGTGTTATAGAGTTGAATCGTATGATTGTACGATTAAATCGTAAACTGTTAGATTCAATATACAAATTGTAAGATTTAAACACACTGTTTTTTTCACTGATTTGAATCGACTTAGGGTCAAATCGAATCAAATTGTAAGATCTATATGCTGAATCGTAAGATTGTACAACAGAGATGGCGAATGGACCCTAAGAAGGGTGTATATAGAGACACACTATGATAAAAAGACTAACAAAACTTTAACCCTAACAAAGTGATGTTATTCTGTGTCTCATATACGCATAATATTTTACATCATCAACACTGTTCTTTACAATGAGCGTATCAACCTTCAACATGTGTCTTCAACCCTCCCCCTCAAACTGGTGGAAATGGAAAATCTTCATCAAGTTTGGCCAAAAAATGCTTGTAGGTGTGATATAGCTGATAACAGCTGCTATCTAAGTCATTTGATCACATGAAATAACTGACAGAGAGGCCTCATGGGTCCTTACAAGGATAGAGATCATGCAGTTCTCATGACTGAGTAGAGCCAACACAACCCTCACAACATAGGAGAGCGTACACAGGCTTCAGTACTTAAAGAGGCCTGCAGGCCTACACAATTGAAGAGTGCTTACACAGACTATTCTTATCAGTTAAACTAGACATACTAGCAACATCACACCTGCTATGATGGTTAATCAAAATGATGAATTACCGTAGTCCATGTAAAATAGGTTTTAGTTCGACAGACAGTGGGATTACTGCCTGTAGGTGGAACAAGAATGAGACAAGAAAATCAGCACTGGTACAAGGTGTGCTCTGATACCATGTTGAAAGAAACTTCATTGTTGCAAATGAACTCTGAGAAGGGTATATAGAGAGAGATATAAAATGATAAAAAGACATAATCCTAACTCTAAGTGATGTTACTGTTTATCTTATATACACAACATATTACATCTTTAACCTAAAACCATGAAATCAAGAAAAATCTTACTAGGTGACATACAAGCCATAACCTCTTTGTACATCTTCTCTTTTCTTCTCTCTTCTTCTTCTAGTTGTGTGCTATGTTCATAGCATTCATTCTTCGTTTAATGGTATGTGATAAGTATATGGTTTTGTTAAAACTTTGGCTTTGGTTGATAAATGGTAAAGAGGGATGAAGGCACTGGGAGGGAAATGGAAGGAAGAATATAGAGATTTTGTCTCCTTTAATAGAGTGAATTGTGGGTCCAAGACCGTCCTATGAAGAAACTGTGAGAGGTGGGACTATTCTTGAAATCTCTCATCTTTTTATGTATTCCTTTTGATTAAGTTTTAGCATAAATAAAAGAAATAAAGTAGCTTTATTTTTATAAAAAGAAAATCTAGAATTAAGGATTCAAGGAGGGAAGGATCGAAAGAGTTCAGATTCCCACTCTAAGTGCAAGAAGGCTTGAGGGAGTTCAGTCGTCCTACTCTGGTTGCTATGATATTATAGTGTAGATATGAAAATGGATATCATTGGAAAGTTCTTATTGAGAGATTTCATAAGAAGCTAATTATGCTCAAAATAAGTATATGAATTAAAAGTTGTATGATTTTTAGAGTTATTTCTTTAAAATCATATTTTCTTACAAATACATATTCAAATATTTAATAGAAAATGTTCCTTCTTTTTTTTTTTCTGATTTTAATAAAATGTTATTGATAAAAAAAAATATTTAATAGAAAATGTTTAGTGGGGAGGGTTACTTGTTGAGATCTAACAGTTACTCTATTTTTCTTTTTCTCTTTAAAAGAAAATCTTAAAAGATGGATTGTGACAATTGATTGCGCCTTGCATGTTTTTAGTCCCCTTCTTTTACGGAGCAACCCCATAATTTCCAGGATATGGAGTTGAGGGAGGGAAGGCCTGAGAGAGGGGCCATCACTACTTTGATTCTATTATTTTCAACTTTTTTAATCAAGAGAAGAAAGGACACAAAATGTTTTATTTTTTTCTTCAAATTTAGGAGAGTGTATCTGAGAATTACGAATGATGTGCTCCTTGGAGCGAGTTTTCTCCTAAACTATGGAAGAGAACTGTAGAGTTATTTGAACTTTGTTCACAAATTTCGAAGGACAAAGGTCTCAGTCTGACTAGTCACTTATGCAGCTTTGTCACATTATTTAAAATTTTCGTTTCAATTTGTTTTTCGCTCTACATACTTATTTTTGGTATTTGTATTAGTTTTCTATATTAGAAATCTATCCTAAGAATCTGGTGTATTTGTAAGAGCACTTCTGAAGCAAATACAGGACTTTTGTAGATTATCTATTGCCATTTTCCTTTTGTGGTATGTTGGTACATTCATTTGCTTTCCTATATACTGAAGCTATTTTCTCCCATGTTAAATTATCTGTAACTAGTGGAATCAAATAGGGAAGAGGAAGAAGTACGTACAATGATCCGTGAATGTTTAGCACTGCGGGAGAGGTATGTCTATAGAGAAAATATTGCTCTATGGAAGAAAGAAACTGTTGCAGAATCTAGCGTACCGGAGATGAGCTGTGAGCCGTTTCATTTTGACCCTGTTGAAGCTACTGGAGTAAGTTATCATCCACTTACTAGTAATTTTAGTGTAGTTGGAAGCTTCTTGATGTGTATTAACCTTGTGAATTTTGAAGTGCTTCCGAATCTAGCTACTCTTATACTTGTCAAAATGTTTGATGTTGTTCCTCCCATTTTGACGCAGCATTACTTTAAGATGGAGGATGGGGTTGTACATGTTTATGCAAGCAAAGATGGTATTTGAAGTTTTCTTTATTTTTTCTATTATGTACTGTGATTTGAATATAGTTCAATGCTGCAACAATCTGTCACATGGATAACATCTTAAATTTTTTTTCTTCATTTAATTTCTCAAACAAGTCTTATGTGAGCTTTTCCAGCAATTGAAGAGCTTTACCCAGTAGCAAGTTCGACAACATTCTTCACTGATATGCATCAAGTTCTAAGAATTACATCTATTGGAAATGTTCGCTCTGCATGTCATCATCGACTGCGCTTTCTTGAGGAGGTAATCTTTCTTGAACGGTTACCGCTTTCTAGTTCCTGCAAAACTGGTTTTTGCCACTATTGGTAGTTGTGACTTTAATCTGCATGCAATGCAGAAGTTCCGTCTTCATCTCTTAGTAAATTCAGATCGAGAGTTCTTAGCTCAGAAAAGCGCACCCCATCGTGATTTCTACAATGTTAGAAAGGTTGATACACATGTGCATCATTCTGCATGCATGAATCAGAAGCATCTTTTGCGGTTTATAAAGTCAAAACTAAAAAAAGAACCTGATGAGGTATAGCATGTTTCTCTTTGACACAGTAATCACTTTGTTAGCTAATATATAACCTTTATAGACAACGCACAATGATGTATTGCAGGTTTATCTCTGTAACACCCTAATCACCTTAGATAATATTCAAGCTTTCTAGACAACACACAGTATTATCAATAAAGGTGTCTGGCTATGACTTCACTTTACAATGTCCTCTTGCTCATTTTCGTCTTGATGATGCTACTTTTCCACGCTATCAACTTCCTGATGCAGGTTGTCATATTTCGGGATGGAAAGTATCTTACACTAAAGGAAGTTTTTGAGAGCTTGGACTTGACAGGGTATACATTCCAATATTTCCATCAAGCAATGTTGCTCCAAGTATAGGAATGATCTCTATCTGTTTTTCTGATTCATTGTATTATTGGCAGACATGACCTCAATGTTGATTTGTTGGATGTGCATGCTGATAAGAATACATTTCATCGTTTTGACAAATTCAATCTTAAGTATAATCCTTGTGGACAGAGCAGACTTAGAGAGATCTTCTTAAAGCAAGACAATCTTATCCAAGGCTGGTGTAAGAGGAGATGAACAACTTCAATATTGTTCGTTACCTTTGTAAAGTCTGATGGATATCTAGAAGGACAAAGGACCACGGCCTTTTTTTTTAATCTGTTTTCTTATAAATAAAATTGTCCTGTGTCTCTCAACTAAAAGATGGAAGAATCTTGTCTTGATTTCTGCTTACTGCATTGAAAGAAGCATGGTTTTAAATTTCACTTTTCATAGGGCACTGAAATTTTCGTTGCATCAATATTTCTTGGATCTTGAAATTTTTATGTTTAATTTTTTGCATAAAATATTCCAAATATGAGAAATTTTCCTTGAAACTTCTCTTTTTCAAAGATGCAAAATTTTCTTTGTAGTTAGAGTTTAAAATTATATGCTTAGAAAAAAATCTCTTGGCTAGATAGGTAGCCACTGTGCTCCAAAATAAGCTTACCTTCTTATTTATAATCAATTATTTTGTAATCAGGGTAGATCATGATTATGGTCTATAGATGGGCTTTTTTCGGTGAGGTTGATGTATAACTCTTTAAAGGTGGGTGTGGCGAGGCTTGGGCCGTGGAAGTTGATTTGGAGAGCTGGTTTACCGTCCAAGATCTCATTCTTTTTGTGGACAGTAGTCGAAGACAAGATTCTTACCTTAGATAACTTAAGAAGCAGGGGTTGGCATTTGGCCTCTAGATGTTGCTTGTGCAAGAGGGAAGAGGAGACCTCAGCTCATATTTTTCTGCACTGTGAAAATTGTGAATACTCCAGGTGCTTATGGGAAGCCATCATTTCAAGATTTAGATTGTTTTGGGCCATGCCGAAGGATCTTAAAGGTGCCCTGGAGAGTTGGGGATGGAAAGGGAAGAGGGAAGGAAGAAAAAAAAAGCACTATTTTGTGGAACATGTGCCTGGCGGCGCTTCTTTGGTCTATTTGGAGGGAGCGGAATGGCAGAATTTTTGAAGGCAAGGAGGTTTCAGTCGAGAGTTTGGCTGGAAAAGTCTCGTCCCTTATTTTCTATTGGGTTTCTCCTTACAAAAGTTTCAGAGGATTTTATTTGAAGAATTTGACAGCATTTGGGGGCTGCTTTGGGATTAGTTAGGATTGCCGTCAGTAGATATACTTGTACTTTTTACAATATACTTGTACAGTTTTTTCTTTTTATATATATAAAATACACATTTACCGATCAAAAAAAAATTATTTTGTAATCAGCATGATTTCATAATAGCTTACTAAATGTTAGGTACTGTACAAGAGAATTTAGAAAGCCTAATTTTTTTTGTCAATTGAATAAAACTAAGCAGGACCCAGAAAAAAAACCAATGCATCTTCAGTACATAATCCCTCAGGTGTCTACACTCTACACACTATTATTTTTGAGAGAATACAATTTTTGATTAATACAATACAACTTTATAAATGAATATGGAGTCCTGTTGATCTTTATTGGTGTGCAGACATTCAGCCTATAACTGTGTGATATCTTCTATGTATGTTTTTCTATATTAATGGTACACTAGTTTGAATAAATCTATCATTGTGCCAAAACAGAACTAAGTTGGAGAATCCTATATTTTTTGACTTAAGATATTTCCCAATACGAATCTTCTAAATAACATGAGATACAGAAAAATTGTGAAACCTGTATTTACTTCCTAGACCTTTTATGATTTGAATAGGAATATTTTTAGTAGGAATCTATTCCTCTCTCTTTTAAATTTATTTGGCGTCAGAGAATGGGTAGTAAGAGGCCTTAGGTTCAAGTCCAGGTCTAGATTCATTGATTTGATGTTTGAGTACATCCATGTAGTTTAGATAGCATTATGAGCATGTATTTCTGTTTTCCTCAATTTCTTATGTTTGTTGTTTGCTCCCTCTACGTACCTAGGATTCATATTGTTTTTGTTCTATTTCCAGTCTTTTGTCACGGGTGCAACATCTAGTGTATATATATATATAAACCTCATACATTCATTTCAAGTGCAATACTGCAATCTGTGTACATCATTGTCTCAATTTTCCAGGGGAACAAACAAAGTTTTAATCAATTCTTCATCATAAGTGTTTTAACCAATTCCTCATCATCAGTGGAGTAATTGAACTAAAATGATAATATTTAAGAACAAGGAAAGGAGAGAGAGAGAGAGAGAGAGAGAGAGAGAGAGAGAGAGAGAGAGTTTTCATTCATACAATAAGTTTCTTTAAATTCATACAACGTAACGTGATATGTTCTAGACTGGGCAGATTTTTAGCATCAGGTGGGTGGGATGAGCACTAACCCTTCATAACCCAGTGTGCATTACCCAGACTTGTGTCTGACCACATCCCTATTTTGGTATTTACAGAAAACCAAAGTGTCAGCCCCCATCCTTTTTTTTTTGAAAATATGTGGATCCTGCAACCGGGCTTTAAATAAAAGGTGGATGGTTGGTGGAAGGGTCATCATCATGGGGGTACAGAGGGATGGGCGGGTTTTAGATTTATGAAACATTTAAAGTTTGTCAAGGACAGAATCAAGGGGTGGAATAAGGAGGTCTTTAGTGATATTAGAGAGAGAAAAGCCAAGATGATGAAGGAAATTGAAGAGCTAGATAGGAAAGGGGTTAAGGTAGGTCTGGATCCGAATGATAGAGATCTAAGACATAAGGCGAAAGGGGGATTTGGATGTCTTACTGAAGCAAGAGGAGGTGTTTTGGAGACAAAATTCTAGGGTATCATAGCTTAAAGTGGGAGATGGTAATACAGGTTTCTTTTACAAAGTGACTAATGGGAGGAAAAGGAGGAACTACATACATAGTATGGTGGTGGATGGGAGAGCGGTTGATAGAGTGGAGGAATTTGAACAGGTTTTTTCCTCATTTTACTCGAGGTTATACCCATCGAATCAAGCCTTCAAGTTTGATCTTAAAAACCTTGAGGCCCTTGTTTGGAGCAGCCTAAAGCCGAATGGTTGGAGAGACCCTATGTGGAAGAGATCAAAAAGACGATTTGGGAGTTGAGTACGGATAAAGCCCCAGGTCCAGATGGTTACACTTGGCCTTTTTCATGATTTTCAGGACATGATTAAGGGTGAATTAGTAGAGGTTATGGAAGAGTTCTATGCAGGTGGAATTATCAATAAAGCAACAAATGCTACTTTCCATCATAGCAAAAATATTGGCATCGAGGCTTAAAATGGTCATAGATACAGTGTTCTCCCAAAATCAAAGTGCATTCATTAGAGATTACCAGATTCTCAATAGTATTCTTATTGCCAATGAATGTGTGGATGATAGGAGGAAATCTGGGGAGCCAGGAGAGGTATGTAAGCTTGATCTTGAGAAGGCCTACGATAGGGTTGAGTGGGAGTTTTTGTCTACATAGTAAGTCACTAAAATACTCAAGGAATAAATTGAAAGTTTTATATTTAGAAAATACTAGCAATAACAATTATCCAACATCAATAGAAGATTTTAAACTCAAATACATGATAATATACGTTCAAAACATATGGCTAAATACTGCATGGTGTTCCTTATAGGCTCAAAATTTTAAGGTTTTTCTCTGAAACTATTTTGTACTAATAAATTCATGATTTACAACTAGCTTCACGTAGGCCATTCTTTAATAATTATCTAACTAGTTATCGATTACAAATCAATCCATTCAAAATTTATTCACGTTTAAGATATTTTAAATCATTTTTCAGTTTTCAAGTAGAAATAAAGTTTTTAATAATTTTATAGTATTTATTTGATAAAAAGGTTGAACCAATTGGTAATATTTTAATGAAATTATTACTTTACATATCAAACATTTGAAACCAAAATTGTTTTTTTAATGATATACATTTATAAGTAATTTTTATAAAGTAATTAAAATATATAATTTTAAAATAAGTTCATTATTTTGGCTAATGCATAACAAGCTCCCAATATATGTACATAACTATTAGAATATTAGAGGATCAAACATTACATAATAGGTGAAAATCCAAAAAATGTCATTTTCCTAAACTTAGTGTTTTAATCTCTCAAATCTACAAATTCATAATGAAATGCATGCCAATCCATCACATACGTTAATTGGCATGCATTTCCTTACAATTTAATGCAAATTGAATCAAAGAAGACACACAAAAAAGGGTTGTAACATACTTTCACTTGATTTTAGCAATTGTTTAGGAAGAACATGTCAAATTTCACTAAATCTATGTCAAAACGACCTTTGAACTGAAGAGTTAACAAATTTACAAAATAAGTGATTTACAATTCAAATTTCAAGTGTTTAGAAAAGGATTTGTGGATAAGTATTTTTGATTGGTTGAAATAAGGGATACTATCCTTATTTGAAATCTTATGACCTACGCATGTTGGCAGAAGGGATATATCGCTATATATTGTCAATATCACGATATACCGCTTGATATCATGATATTTCTCCCGAGAAATTGTAAAATAAAAATTACACCTTGGATTTATATTGCCCCTAGGGAAAGGGGATATATCGCTAGATATATCGAGGGATATATCGATATTTAAGACCATGTTTGTCACCTTTTTTTTTTCCTTAGTGATGTCCTGAGCACGCTTTTTAGGAGTGCAGAAGTAGGAGAGTTGTTACAGGTTTTCAGGTTGGAATGGATAGGATCCTTTTGTCTCACTTACAGTTTATTGATGATACTATCCTGTTTATTGAGGCATCAGAAGAGCAGGTTTTCTAGGTGAAATGCATTATTAGAGTATTTGAGACGGTCTCGGGGATGAACATGAATTTAGGCAAGAGTATTGTATCTGGGATTGGGGTTCAAGAGGGGCAAATGAATAATTTAGTTGGGCTTTTGGGGTGCTGTAGAGAAGAGCTGCCTATTAAATACTTGGGGATGCCTCTGGGAGGAAACCATAGGTCGTATCATTTTTGGATCCCGGTGATTGAAAAAGAGGAGTCTAGGTTGGCTACTTGGAATAGAAATTACATTTCTCTAGGAGGAAGGATTACCTCGACTCAGTCAACCCTTGCTAACATTCCCGTATATTATCTCTCCATCTTTAAATTTCCAGTGAGGGTGGTCAAAATCATTAAAAGTGTCAAAGAGAATTCCTATGGAGGGAGGGGGGCATGGAAGAAAGGATCATTTGCTCAAATGGGATATAGTCGGTCATGAGAAAATGAAAGGGGGAACCAATCTAGGGAACATTGCAGCCAGAAATCTGATACTCCTTGGGAAATGGCTCTGGAGATTTCAATGAAAGATAATTTGTGGCGCAAAGTTATTCACAACAGATATGGCTCACATGATAACGGATGGGATATTAATCCAACTTGGAGGGTGTCTGGGTATGGACTCTGGAAAGCGGTTTTCGATCTAGCCCCATCTAATTATCCTAACTTATGGTTCCTTGTAGGGTCGGGCTCTAGGGTTCGTTTTTGGCTTGATCTCTGGTAGCAAGATGGTATCTTGGCCAATCTTTTTCCCTGTCTATTCAGATTAGCCATCTCCAGGGATGCTATGGTGGCTAATATCTTATCTTGTGCTCACCCTGAGATAGTGTGGAATCTACAATTTAGACGAGATCGTAGGCCTGCTAATGTTGTCGAGTTATCTTCTCTCCTTGAGTCCCTCCAGGATGTTTGTTTTGATCCTTCACGTGCGGACTGCAGAATTTGGATTCCTGATAATAAAGGGTCCTTCTTGTCATGCTCTTTCTTTCATTTTCTGTGTTCTGACTTCATTGTTCCCAACTCTGTGGTTCCTTTCAGTTATCTGTGGAGGTCTGTGGTCCCCCCCTAGAGTGATACCCTTTGTTTGGTTGGTGTTACATAAGAGGATTAATACACAAGATATTCTTCAGCGGAGAAGGAAATACCTTTCTATCCCCCTACATATGTATTTTATGTGCAGGAAAAAGGAGTATTGATCATTTATTTGTTCATTGCAGCAATTTGGACCAGCTTCCTATTTTTGGTGGATGTTTCTATTGCGCTGCCACATGATATCCAGTCTCCTCTGGAATTGTGGAGGTTTCCTTGGATGGACAAGTGTGGGAGAATGCTGTACAGGACCCTCTTCTTCTCAGTTATTTGGTCCATGTGGAGGGAAAGGAACAGAAGAATCTTTGAGGGTACATGTTTCGGCACATAGACGACTATAGAGAAGGTCTCTCTCTCAGCTGCAACATGGGTGACTACTAGAGAGGAGTTTAGCGGGTTCTCAACATTGACTGTGATTAGAGATTGGAGTTCAGTCATGATGCTTCGTTCAGCGTCGTCTTAGGCTCGGATGAGGTGGTTCCCCTTCTTTGGGGTCGGTCAAACTGAATTTTGACGGCTCTTCTTTGGGGAATCCGAGACCTTCTGGGGTTGGGGGTGTCTTCAAGGTCCATACGGGGAGTGTACTGCACGGTTACTTCGTTCCTATTAGGGAGGGGAACTCAATGAGGGCAGAGTTACTAGCTTTGGTCTTGGGGATCAGAGAGGCAAGGAGTCAGGGTTTTCAAAACTTGGGGTGGAGGGGGATTCGGCTGCTATTATATCATGGATGACGGAAAGGAGGTGTCAATCGTGGAGGTTATCACATTCTTTTATGCTGGCACTCTTTTTAGTGGATGGGCTAAACATCTCATTCTCCATGTCCTTAGAAGCACTAATGGGTTGGCAGACAAATTGGCTAGAGAGGGGATTATCAGGGGCTCCTTTAGCGGAGCCGTTCCCATCGAGCTAGTGGAGGAGGCATGACAAAGTCATTTATTTATTTATTTATTTTTGCTTTCTTTCTTCTTTCCCATTTTGCTGTTTTTTGTTGTCTCATCATCCTTTGCTGCTTTTTTTTTTTGGGTTCCGCTGGTTGACCACTATTCGATTCGTGTGGCCCTCCTTGCTTTGTACATTCTAATCTCTTAATATAATCTTCATTGACCATCAAAAAAATAAGTTTCTTTAAACACCTACTCCTTGCTAAAGAATCTACTATATCTTTACATTCCTTAGTATGTGATTAGACAAGAGTCCAACCAACTACCATCTACCTAATGCCATTGATAAGGTAGGCTTACCCTCATGGGGACTCTTGATGCAGACTCCGGACCTGATTTGGTATATGAATCTTATGGGCAAGGTTGTCAAACCATGAATCAAATCGAAAATCATAAAGGGCCACTTAAAATTGAATCGTAAACCTTAAGATTTATAGCATTTTAGAAATAGTAGAGTTTGGGGATTAGGTTTTGGATTAAAATAATTAAACTGTATCGTTATGTATATTTAGTCATTTGACTCATTTTAGAGTATTTGGTTCCACATAAAAAAGGATTAAACAAAGAAATTATTAATTTTTTTTTTTTGGGGGGTGGGGGAAAAAAGAAACTGGCATTTTATTTAGTGTTGGAGAGTTGAATTGTTTGAATCATATGAATTGTACAATTCATATGATTCAAACAAAAACCAATGTTTTCATACGAATTGAATTGACCTAGGGCCAAATCAAATCAAATTGTATGATTGTAACAACAGAGCTCATGGGAGAAGATGGGAGACAAAGACTCACTGAGGCCCTTACATCTTCTCTCTTGTGGACTTTGTGATGTTTATATATGGTCCATATGGTTTTTTTTTTGGCTTAAGTTATGTTAGTATATATATTATGGGCTATTGTTATTGTTTACGATCTTTGATTAGAGCTCTTAGATGTATAGCTAATTGAGAATGCTTGGCTGTGAGTAGAAGTATTAATTGAATGTTCTAAATTGTCTCATGAAGTTTAATTAGGTACCTTTTTTGTTTATCAAATTTGCTCATTACTTTTATTCCTTTGATAATACTCAGTTAATTCTCAGTGGGATGAACTAGTAGTTATGAACATTGAGAATACTCATGCTGGGATTTTTCTACTTGAAAACGATCTTTTCAGGGCGTTTTTTGGCAGAATTGACAAAGCAAGTTTTGTCTGACCTTGAAGCAAGCCGGTACCAGGTCTGATCTTTATTGTGTTTTTAACATACTCCTGTGTCCGTCCATTAATTTCTTGGATATGTGCTAAAATTCAGGTAGGCTTATGCTTTATCAAGAATTTTCTTTATGGAAGTGTATATCCTTAATGCTACTTGAATTTGTTAGTAACAACTGAATGATCTTTGATTTACTTTATAATGAGTTGCTTCAGTAGAGATGATTGACCAAAATGTTTTGTTATGAAGTGTGAAAGTAATACCTTATTTGCATCTTCATTTGTCATGATCTGAACCACGACAACACAAAGTATGTGCCAAAGGCGTCATGATCACTACGGAAATCTTGTCATGCTAATGATTTTTTATTTTATTTTTTGGTAGGAAACAGAAACAATTGTAATTAGAGAGTTATAAACAGTACACAAGTGGGAAGAGATTTCTCACAACTGATACAATGATCAGCAATCAGGCTGCGCCATCCAAAATCAAATCCAGTGTCTTTATGTTAAAAAATTGGGATACCCCCAAACTCCAATTTATTAGGAAAAAACCCTATATCAGAACAAACTTGCTGAGTATATCTCTTTTTGTTTTTAAAAATTTTGGAATTTCTCTCTATCTACAATCCCCACCAAATAGCAAATGACTGGGCTCCAGAGAATCTTTCCTTTAGCTCCAAAAGGGCCTGTAGACCAAGAAACAGCACTTTTCTAATTTTGTCCACTGCTGTCCAATAGTAGCCAAACATTGATATGAAGAAATTCCATACTACTCTACTGAATGAACGATGAATATGGAGATGATTTACAGATTATTCTTTGTTGAGGCATAAATGATATTGATTCGGTAACATCCATCCTCTACTGATTAAATGGTCAGTTGTGAGGATCGTATTATGTGCCACTGTCCACACAAATGCTGCCACTCTCGGGGAACAAGTTTCCAATGGTTGTAAAGGCAAGGGCAGAATAAGAGTATTGTAGAAAGATTTCACTAGAAACCAGCCCTTTAGAACCATCAGATTAAAACCGTCTGTTTTCCTCTTCTTTTCCCACTTTACATGAAGTAAGGAGACTTGAGGGATGAGTGCATTCATTTAACTTCCTCTCTGAAAGATTTTTTTTTATTTGAAAAAAGGATTGCCATATTAGCTCCTCCCCCAATATTGAGGAAAACTGATCAAGAGACAATTTTTTTTTTATTTCTTTATGTATGTACAGTTAGTTATTTTAGTGTACTTTATTCTATATAAAGAAATAAACAAAAAAAAGAAGTTTTTCATTAAATAAGGAAGCTGGCAGTTTTTTTTCGTCTTGCATAGTCGAATTGTTGAAGTGTATGGATAGTACAATTAAATCGTAAATTGTAAGACTCAATGTATGAATCGTACGATTCTAACATAAATCAAAATTTTCACTGATTTGAATCAGTGTTATTA
This sequence comes from Pachysandra terminalis, assembly GCA_031762675.1. Classification (NCBI taxonomy): domain Eukaryota; kingdom Viridiplantae; phylum Streptophyta; class Magnoliopsida; order Buxales; family Buxaceae; genus Pachysandra; species Pachysandra terminalis. The sequence goes on along the minus strand of JAUPMG010302993.1, from coordinate 173 downwards.
AAGGCGACCAGGTGGCCTCCTAGGGATCCAGGCGATGCCCGCCTAGGCTGAACACGCTTGGGCGACAGCCTGGAAACCTAGGCGGCCGCCTAGGCTACTAGGCGGTCGCCTAGTCGCCTAATTTGTCCAGGCGATCGCCTGGGTTTTAAATTGATTTATTTCAATTAAGTTTT
>JAUPMG010302936.1:0-16719 GCA_031762675.1 Pachysandra terminalis | reverse complement strand
AACTTCTAGTAATTTCTTTGATCTCAATTCTGCTTCAGACTTCAATAATTGAATGTATTCTTTGAGTTGTCCAATTTTTATTTCTTTCTCTTCGAGAGATTTTCTGAGCAACATTACTTCTTCTACCTTCTTCTCCAATTCCTGAGAGCTGTTGGTGATTTGATCAAGAGTCTGATTTTTCTAAATTTCGAGATCTGCACTTTCTTCAAAACAAGCAAGAGAATTTTCGAGAATGGTGAAATGATTATTTATACAATTCAATATTCATACCAAGATGCTCGATATTTGACAATGAAGGCTTCCAAATCTCAAGATCTTCCACAACTAAGGAGACGAAATTCTTCTCAGACATTTTAGTAAGAATGGTACAGAATTCTTGATACCCTGTACTTCTCATAAAGGAAGAAGTGACTCAAATTTTGTCGGATATATCGCCATATGCATCGAAAATCACATCCCTCCATCTCGTCATATGTTCGAATATCATATATACCCCTTCATACAAGGTAACATGAGTAGAAGACATTTATGATCTTTTCCTCTTTCAGAGATTTAGACCAATGGAAGTATAGGAAGAAGAAACACCAGCACTGGACATTGCTTCTGCAATAACGGTGGTTGATACAGTAGTGATAGCTTCTTGAACAACAGAAGTTGATATTCCCGAATAGGTGATTATTGGAAAATCTATTGAAATCAATTCAACAGCTGAAAAGGAAAAGTCGAAAAGGGTTAGAAATCCTTTAAAAAATCAAAGTTTAGTATGTTACATAAGATTTATACTTACCGGTTGAAGAAACAATTTATGTGGTGGAAGACGAGAAAATTTCTGAGGAAGTTTCAACAGTTGTAAGAACAATATCTGGTTCTACAATTCTTGAAATAGTAGCAGATGCTTTCTTATTTGAGATTTCTGATGAAGTGGTTTTCGAAACATCCATCATTGCAGTTTCAATTGTCGAAATCTCAACCGAAGGGATAACACTATTTAGGACATTTGAAGGGATGGAGGAGAAGACATTCACAGTGGCAGTCTCGAGAGAAGACACCATTTCAAAAAGAATTCTTGAAAATCTCGGAAAGGAAGTAGAAATAATTGAAGTAGAAGTTGGAAAAGGTAAAGATGTTAAAAAAACAGAAGGACAGACTATACTCGAACTAGGGGATAAAATTTGATTATCTTCATGAGTAGTTTCCTCATCCTCTGCTTTGTCAACTATTTATTCTTCTTCTTCTTCTTCAACTTCTTCATCTTCGGAATTCTCCTCTGATTCGTCTTCCTCTGATTCCACAACCTCTATGGGTTTATTTCCTTTGTCTTCAGGCTCTGAAACTTGAATTGAAGTTTCTTCCGAAATTGCAATCTCTTGCTGTTTAGACTTCTTAACAGCTTCATCTTCAGCTCTATAAATTCCAAACTTCCATCAATAGAGAATCGAGAGAAATGTGTTCCACATCAGGAAGCTTAGTAGAAGCTAACCCTCTACGAGTTCTCAAGGAAGTTACAACCCTTTCAGCGATTCTTTTTCTTTTCTTCAAATATTCGGGAGTGCATATAGCAGCCACCTTTTTACTTGAAAGAGAAGTCTTTTGCTTAGAAGCTTGCGCATTTGAAGTCTTGGATTGTGGACTTTTTGAGCTCTTTGAAGTTGCAGCTGGAGCATTCGGAATCTTATCTTTACTCTTCGAATTTTCTTTCGATTCTTTCTTTTTTGAAGAGCGAGTCACCAATTCAGTCTCTGTAGACTGATCTTCATTTCGAGAAGAAGTTTAAGAAGGAATGACATTCGAAGAAAATTCTCTGATGGAAGAATCAGGATAATAAGTATAGGGAGATGGTATTGCAAGACCTTTCGAAGGAGCAGTTGGAGTATTTTTCTTTGTAAAGGTTTTCAATCTTTGATCTCGAGAAGATATGGTTAGATCTGTAGGCACGGCTTCACTCTTTGGGTATTTGTCAAATTCAGAAAGCAGCATTTGCCAAAGATTTACCCAATGTCTCAAGGTTGCACATTTTCTCGAAATAGCAGGAATACAAGCAGTTTTGAATACCCAATCACATTCTGCCACTTCAGAAAGAACGAATCTTCGTCTTGCCTCTCTAGGTGAAGGAACAGCAGGAGGAATCACCAAGGGTACAATTTGGTCCAGGCCAAACTGCCTTAACACTCGGTGAGGGTTATAATGGAAAGCATTGGCAAAATCACCCTCAACCATGCCAAGAACATGACCATAGTGAAGGGTCACGAGATATATTTTCATGAATTTTCAATGAAGATGAAAGTTTGAAACGGATAGTGTTCACCTGTTTCTGCTACAACAGAATGGTCAGCTCGGGTTATCTTTCGAAGATAGGGTTTGAATTCGAACTTGGGCTCCTTATCTAGAACATTGATCAGTTTGACATCACCAACATGATGATGATCAGACCAGAAAATACAACGGGAATGAGAACCACTAGATTCTCGGATTGATGAATTTGGAAAACCTCCAACTGGAGCATATCTTGGATATTTTTCCCAAAGGAAAACTTGGAGAAATGCAGTATCTACAGCAGACTCGACAATTCTACAACCTCTAGATCGAGATTGATCAGCAATTAGAAGGTCGAGGCTTTCGTACAAATTACCTAAGAAGAGAGGGGCCAAAGGAACCTCGAATGCTAATTTAATGGCTAAAGGAAAGAGTTTCTTATGAACCTTGTCTGAAGGAAAACTTGGAAGAACAAAGTGGGACAACCAGAGAGAGGAAAGCTTCAAAATATACAGGGCTATACCTACCAGCTCCATTAACAATCGAAAGGATATTCGATTTACCTTTTACATATTCTTCTCTCCATAAGTAGCGAATCCAGCCCGCTGCATTCTGACGTGAACTTTTGCTATCAGATGATGAACTCGAAGACTTTTTCAAAGCTGCTTTTCGTAGAAAAAGTTTCAACCCTTCAGTTAGAGCTTTCTCACTTGCAAGTTCTTCTTAAGATAGCGAAATATCATCTGGATGGATTTCACCCATAACAAGAAGACTGTACAAAACCCTAACATCCTCTAAGTTAGGGGTAATTTCTTCAAAAGCCGTCACAAACGTATGAGTTTTTGGATTCCAACGGTGGATGAAAGATTTGAGACCTTCATAATCTCGAGAAATTAAAGACAGTGATGCTCGAACAGCATTATAAATACCTGTTGTCTTCAATCTGGCTTCATATACTGGAGTAGAAATGATGCTTCTACACCAGGAACCCCAGCCCAGCGGAATACCAAAATGCGACTTGAAGCAGATAGCAGAAAGTGGAAAATCATTCCGAGAAGTTCGGAAATAAGATATCAATCCAAAACGATTCAAATTACCTTTGATTTCTTCATTTGAATAAGGGCTTAGCAGATCTCCGTTATCCTTAATATTGGGTATCCATTTGTTGGATGGATCCCAAAACAACTCATCCCCAAGTTCAATACAGGAACTCGAGGGGTCTTCATTCACCAACACAACTTTCTTCTTGCTGGATTTACTTTTAGGAGCCATTTCAGACGCGGAAAAATAAGAAACGAAGGTACTGAAAGTATTCTGAGAAGAAGAAAGGAAATCGCCAAAGCTTAAAGGAAGAAAATCTGATCAAGGTAAATTGATCTCAATCGATTTTCTTACATTTATAGGTTTGAATTTTGAAATGATTGCTTATATAGAAAACTGTAGCGCTGTTGTCTCGGGTTAACAAAGCGTTTCGTACGCAAAACTAAAAACCGAATGACACGTAAGCCTTGCATTTATGCAAAGTAGGCTAAATGCAGTGACGGTTCAATCTAACCGAATTATGCGCTTACAACATGTCTAATCATCACGTGGTAAGCGCAGGGGGCTAAATGATGAGATTTCAATAAATTTTGAAATACGACATTGGCGCCAACATCGATGAATATACATGCATATTAAATATGTATGCATATATTGTTTCTTCATATTTTTTGAGGACTACTCGAGATAGACCTCAAACAGAAATATTTTAAGGATCTACATCAGATGGACCTTAAACAAGATATTTTGAGGTTCTATTCGAAATAGACCTCAAATAAAAATTTTAAGGATCTACATTAGATGGACTTTAAAATACAGAAATATTTTAAGGATTTATATCAGATGGACCTTAAACAAGATATTTCGAGGTTCTATTCGAAATAGACCTCAAACAAAAATAAATGATGAGATTTCAATAAATTTTGAAATATGGCATTGGCGCCAACACCGATGAATATACATGCATATTAAATATGCATGCATATATTGTTTCTTCATATTTTTTGAGGACTACTCGAGATAGACCTCAAACAGAAATATTTTAAGCATCTACATCAGATGGACTTTAAACAAGATATTTCGAAGTTCTATTCGAAATAGACCTCAAATAAAAGTTTTAAGGATCTACATTAGATGGACCTTAAACCACAGAGATATTTTAAGGATCTACATTAGATGGACTTAAACAAGATATTTCGAGGTTCTATTCGAAATAGACCTCAAACAAAAATTTTAAGGATCTACATTAGATGGAACTTAAAACACATAAATATTTTAAGGATCTACGTCAGATGGACCTTAAACAAAATATTTTGAGGTTCTACACAAGATCGACCTCCAAAATTCTTAAGGATCTAACTTAGATGGACCTTAAAACGAAGAAATATTTTAAGGATCTACCTCAGATGGACCTTAAACAAGATATTTCGAGGTTCTATTTGAAATAGGCCTCAACCAAAAATTTTAAGGATCTACATTAGATGGACCTTAAAACAAAGAAATACTTTAAGGATTTACGTCAGATAGACCTTAAACAAAATATTTCGAGGTTCTACACAAGATAGACCTCCAAAATTCTTAAGGATCCACATCAGATGGATCTCAAACAGAAATATTTTAGAGATCTACATCAGATAGACCTTAAACAAAGATATTTCGAAGTCCTATTCGAAATAGACCTCAAACGGAGATATTTTAAGGATCTATATCAGATAGACCTTAAACAAAGATATTTCTTAGACAGAAAGGATCTGGTAAATTTTAAATTTCTTTCAAATACCCAGATATATTGGGAAAAGTTATTTGAAACATTGAAAATTGTCTCATATTTGATAATGCGTTTACAATGAAGTTATATGACTACATTCCAAACGTAGGGGGCTAATGATGATGAGCCAATTTGAAAATTGATATAATCCATTCATATTTTTGACACGTAGCAAGGTCAATTATGTAATTACATATCCAAAGACCATTTTTGGTCAAAATAGTATATTTTGAAGAATGCCCATTTAGGGTTAATTATCTCAAAATAAGCAATATATCTTGAAACTCTATATTAGTCTTGAATTCTATTATCGAAAGAGAATTCTCGAAACATGAAAGGTATGTTCAAGTTAATCAACTCGAAAGGGTAAACACGTAATTTGACATACACAGACATTTCGAGATAGTATCTCGAAATGATAAGTTACTATCCCAAAGTCATGTAACTTTAGGGATAGTCATATAAGTAAAGTATAGACAATTTTCGAGATAGTAACTCGAAGTTAATTATTTAAAACATAAGGGGGAAATAAACATTAGACCTTCAGGAATAGAGGGCTAGAGAGGTAAATTCTATCAAGATCTTCGAATCTTGAAGCATTAAAGGATTTGAATCAACATAAAACGGTAATATATCATTAAATTTATAACGATATATTCATTACTAATCTAAGCGTTTCGAATACATTCATTGAAACGTTATTACCATTAATGAAGCGTTTTGAATATTCGAATCAAAACGCTTGCATATATTAATGAGATGTTTTGAGTGAATTAAACGAGACGTTGCAAATGGTTCAGTAATGATTATGTAGCTATAAAAAGATAATGATACACCAGAAAAGAGGATTGGATTCCTTGGCATTCTGGACTTCCTCTAAGAATTAACAGAACATTTGTCTTGAGAATCCTCTTTCTAAATTAACGTTTCCGTGTAACCTTTCTATTCATTTCTGACTGATCCTTGTTTTTACCCCACTCACATTTCTTAAAGAAACTTTACATTGGAATTGTCATCTTTTTTATTTAGGCCACTGTAAGCAGGTATTTCGAACCTCGTATTGCACAAGTTATTGAGGATAACTTATTTAACAATTAACCTTGTATTGCACAAGTTATTGATGGCAACTTATTTAACAATTTGTGCATCACCAATACTACATGTACAATGATATATAATACTCACGTGCACTAATGAACCATGATGTGTAAGTCACAACCGTACACGTGGCAACCCAATCTTCAATCGGACTTTCGACGGTATGGATTTCGGTGGTGTTGTTCTCCGTGTTCTCGAATAAGATAGATGTTCGTTGGAAAATAGTTTTATGCCCGACGGGGTATCTATTTTGTACCCCAACAGCATTGCAAGACATGTTTGATATGTAGTTGTGGGTCCTATTAGTCATGCAAACGTGTCATTGATATGTCCTACCCCGACTAGGGTGTGTACAAATGGGCTGAATTGCCTGTACCGGCCCGACACAATTTAGGTTATGCCCAGAACGGCACGATAAGCTTATAGTGCCGGGTCGGGCCTAGGTTCATGGCCCACAGCACAGTACGATCCCGACATGATTGGGAAACAGGCACGATTGGTAGGCCCGGTACGATACGGCCTAACAAGATGATAATTGTGCCCCCTGGGCCTTGGGGTTTCGAAATTAGGTATGACATGGCACGACACGGCTTGATAAATAATCATTCTTGACACGAGCCTTATCGTGTCAAGCCGGGCACACGCAACCCATTTGTACACCCTTAATCTCGACACCATTCAAAACATGACATGTTTGATGTATAACTATGAGTCCTATTAGTCAAGCAAATGTATTATTGACATATCTTGTACCGAATAGTATCGGATACGTAACGAATACCCTGTCCAGGCATAAAAAGCTTTTTGTTATATAACTGTCCTTTGTCTTAGGTCTCACATCATCTCGAGCAAGATAGTAGAAGCATCAGCTGTAGCATGCGTCTGCACACATCACACGTCCACAAACATGTACATATGCATGTCATATATCCTAATGCAATCAAACCTTTTAAAATTTAGATGCGTGCATCCGTGTACGCCCGTGGACATGTGACATGTACGGACACACTACAACTGATGCTTCAACCATCTCGTCCCCAGAATATTCACCCTTCATCTTAATAACTTCACCTATCATCCAATACCCTAAGGGAACAAACCAATAGTGATTTGTGGAACTGTGATGGGCTACTTCCAAACTCTTTATGGCACCAATAAAAATGTTTTATTTAACTTAATGGGGTTGCAGTAGAATTGGGCTCGGCCATCTCAATCTCTGAAAACCAATGTAAAGGTCTTGAGGTAGCTCTAAAGATTAGGAACAATGAGACAAGTTAAACACGTAAACGAACCTATCCTACAGATCAAAATGGAGTTTATTTAAAACAGTCTAACCCTAATCCATTATATTGTCGTTAATGTTTACTGTAATCATATTTAAAATTGTATATTTTCTTTGAAAAACTGCAACGAGCTTCAAACATATGTTTTAAGTTGAATTTAACCTAACCCACCCGAATGGGTTCGTTATAAGGTTGACTCCTGTAGATGAACGCGTTAGGGTTAGCCAACGATTGGTGGGGGCAGACTAGTGAGTTGGTAAAAGTTTACAAAATTAATTATGCCTGCACAAAATGGCTGCTAAGAGGCAAGTAAACATTCCTTGAAGATAGTAAGAGCCTCCCAAATTATGCAAAAATACTATTTTCATGATTCAACTTAGCTCGGATTCTATCCATACTTATTTTCTCATTCTAGATGCCTTAATCTAGACTAAACCTTCCTTAGAAGGATTATTACCCCTTATGACTAAGGAAGGTGTGATCACTTTGGACCTTTTCTAAATGATAATACATTTGCCATTCTGTTTGAAAATAGATATTAAATTAAAGAAATTCTGCTTGATCACAATATTTATATAATTTCCTATTCTACACACACACACACACATATATATATATATATATATATATATACTTCCTTTGTTCCTTTGTTCAAAACAGAGAGGGAAATAAATCTTGGATCAGTTTGTCAATAGATTCTTCAACATGCGTTTGATTATTGGTCTACCAAATTCATAAACAGATTCATGGACAACTAAAACTCATCAAATTGGTGACCAAAAAATTCAAGGATAATCAATGATATAAAACTTCTTACCAGAAATGATCAAACCTTTTGAGTTTGTAACTGGTGGAACTCCTCTCCAGTACTTTTAGGTTGCGTATAGCCCGGCTTGTGGACTCATTGGATAAGAAATGGGGAGCACTTTTCCACAGCAACATTAAATTGCTTACTTGAAGAAAATAGTGTTTGGTAAATACATTTATTTAAGTGCCCATGAAAGTTTAGGGATAAAATATATATTATTAAAATTTAAAAATAACATTTATTTAAATGTTTATAAAAGCTTAGGGGTAAAACATTACTGAAGTTTAGAAATAGCTTCCTGCATAAGTGATAAGAGAAACTGCTCTCAACAGCTTCTTCTTATGGGTAGCCATCCTCTACTGCTTATGGGTAAGCACTTACTCATTAGGTGTTGCCAAACACGCTTTTAATTTTAAATAGTGCTTTAATAAGCTATAAGCTGAAATAAGCACTTATATAAGACGAACAACCCCCCATCTTGCTTTTATAACTAGAAAAACAGAGTTCTATCATTGGAATGAACACAGAGTTTCTTTAATTAGATTCATAACAAACCAATACAACAACAGGTCCTTGTCCGCTCTACATATCACAAGACGGAAAACCTAAAAATCATAAATAATCCCAACAGTTGTACAATTTTGCATCAAGACAACAGGTTGCATGGTGACACAATATACAGAACTTAACAGTTAATCACTCAGGTCATCCTGACAATGATAGCAGCCAACACTGCAGGAAAAAGTTTATAGAGATAAATATGTATGTAAGGGCACTAAACTAAACGATCAACTTGCCATTTTGAAATTGGAAGGGTGGAATTGTTCCAAGAGCAGCATATCCCTTCTCTGCCCTTGTATGGGAACACCACAAGATGCTGGACCTATCACTGCAACATTTGAATAAAAAGCAATATCATTCATTACTACCGCAAGTATGCATCCAAATTTGTAAGAAACTGAGACTGTCCAAGACCAAAAGTTTCAACTCCCTCCCACGAGGTGAAATTGTTTTCGAGCCCCTCCTATGATCCCACCATTGCCACCAGCAATATCAAGGGATTGGAATACCTTATCCCAATGTAGGAAGGCTAATCAATAGTTAGCCGCAGAAAAGGGGACCATCAACTACAGTGGTTAACATATTGCAGAAAAACCAATAGCCACTAACATCCAATAACGAGAGGGGAAGAGTCTTGAAGTGTTCAGCGAATATCTCATATGCATACATATCTCATGGCATGTTGGATAGAAATAGGGTATCACAGGCCACAAGTCACGTTCAATCCCCCATCATCATAAGGCTTATCAAAAGTAGAGCCACTTTGTCAAAGCAGGGTTTATGAATTGTGTGCATGCTCCAAAATAATGATGAACAACCATGAACAAAAGGATATCCTTGTGCTGAGGTTCTAGGGGAAAAAAGCTTATTTGTATATGAATATTTGCTCTAACCTAAATTTTCACAACAACTCCTATATAATCCACCATATGAGATAGAAATGAAACTTGAATTAAATAAACGAGAGAAAAAAGAGGATGAGCACAAAATAAATAATCAAACAAGAAACTATATGTACTAATCCTTTCTGACGCGAAATCAAATTGAATGTAAACACTCACATCAATTCGCAAGAATAAACGTTGTTTTAAAACATGACTAGTGGAAAGGTATGCCCAATGCTTCTGTAAAGATTATAATGTGTAGAACATTTTAGTTTCATAAATTATCTCTAAATAATAACTTCTGTAACTATTTAGTTTCCTAATGCATCTTAAATTCTTAAATAAAGCAAAACATCATTTCCTAAAAAGTTTCTTAAAGCTTGTATAATTCTAAAATAAGGATTCAGTGTAAAAGCCTTAAAAACCTACGTTTTTTAATTTCCTAATTGTCTTCACTACTTTAAGGATTCTATCTCTAGTTTCCTAAATCATTTTAAATTCTAATAAAAATAAATAAACTATATTATATTGTTTTATAACCAAGGGTATCTATTATTACCATTCTAAATTGCTACTCTAAATTATTAATCAACAACTCTCAATTTTACCCATTACATAGATGACACATGGCAATTAATGGGGAAGTAGAGATAACTAACTTTTCAAGAACGAATGTACTCTATAAAGACTTTAATCTCTAAAACCTTTTATTTTCCTAAATTGTCTGTAAGAATAATTTTTATATCTCTTTATTTTCCTAATGCATCTAGAATTCTAAAATAAAGCAAAATACCATCTCTAAAAAAGTTTCCTAAAGCATGTACAATTCTAAAATAGGGAATTGGTGAGAACCCAACATTTTTTAATTCCTAAATTGTCTAATCTAATTTAAGTTTCTCTCTCTAGTTTCCTAAACAAATTCCTAAAGGATCTTAAATCCTTTAAAAATAAAGAATCTATATCTAAAAACTCAAAAAAAGACTGAAACTGTAAAAGAAAAGAAGAAAAAAAAATGTATAATAATAAGAGAGAGTCGAAAGATTGAATCTCAAAGCAACTTCTTGGATTTGAAGAGAAAAAGAAAATTCTCAATAATTTATTAAGACATTATCAATATTGTAAGAATTATAATTGTTTATTTGTAGTAAAAAAAGTACCTGTGGAGAAGGAACTTTTATATCTACCCCTGATTTGCCTTAATCTTTTTGTTAATCACGTCTCTTTTGTTTTGTGGTGATTTTCTTCAAGTCTTTAAGAGTTTCTGCTGAATCTTCTTGCTTGGATCTTACAGGAAGATAAAATGGTGGTGTGACTTTGATATCCTATTTGAATCTATAACCTGATGTAGTTGTAACTGTTTCTAGAACTCATGTTGTGTTCGTTTCTTATTGGTTGAAAGTGGACTGTTGTGGTCATATGACGGAAATTTAAAATTTCTATGGGTATTTAAGGGGAAAAAATGTGACAAATTGAATAAAATCAACTGCGAACTTTCAACAGCTTTCACATGCCATTCAATGAATTCTAGACAAAGGCATACAACATACCAACATTCTGGAGCAAAGTCTAATTTAATTGTTTATGATAAATATTATGACAAATTAAATGAAATCAATTGTGAACTTTAAACAGCTTTCACATTGCATATGATGAATTCTAGTGAAAGACATACGATGTACCAATATTCTTGGACCAAAATCTGCTTCTAATATTTATAATAAATATTTTTGATAACCAAACATTGTGGAACATAATTTAACCAATAAAAGGATAAAGAAACACAAACACAATGTCAATATCCTCAACGTTTTCTAATAAGATGGCATGTAAGATCAAAGGTGAGGTGCAAGATTGAAAAAGAGGGATCTTAGAGGGAAATGCGTTTTCCATCTCAGAACATTGCTTATAAAGTGTTTGTTTTCCTTCTTCTTGTTCTTTTCTTCTTCCAATTTTGTCTTTTCAAACGTCATTCTCTTCCCTCTTTGCATCATAACTGACAAACTTCTTACATAAGTTTAGATAAAACACACTTGTTTGGATATAATTGTAAGTTATCTGGTCCAATTGCTATGCGGGTGGCAAAAGAAAGGCTCAGGTGGGTTTTGGCTCGTCCAATGATCGGTTTGGGTTTTAAAGTGACATCAAAAAGACCGGCCAACCTGCACCTTCTCAAACCAACCAAAACATAATTTGAACGTGTTGAATTGACTTAAGTGTACTAATACCTCAGGCCAATTAAAATTTAATGAGGACAACCAGGTTAATGGGTTGAGTTAGTTGGGTACCTATAATGTGGCTATCACGGAGGAGGGGATAAAAGAAAAAAAGGGGGGAAAAGCAATGACAAAACCACCAGAACCATTGACCTATTTAGTTGATTCATCAAAGAGTTTGTCCTAGTCAATAAATTGACAATCCACCTCAATTCAGCACAATGTCGCAAATAATGCCAATAAGAATACTTAGAAGAAGAGTGAGTAAGCGCTTGTATGGTCATGAGGTGATGGGAGAGGGAGGTAGAAGGGTCAAAATGAAGATAAGAGTCAGGGATGTCTTTAGTACCTTACTTTGAGTTGTTGAAAAGCAAGGGATGGTGAATGGGTTCCGAGTGGGGTCCAACAGAGTGTCTATGTTTCATCTCAAGTTGTAGACAAGATAATGTTGTTCATTGAGGCATCTGAGCAACAGAGTTTCCAATTCAAGTGCATCCTTATGTTCAGTACGGGGAGTTAATCTTGACAATACTGCAGTGAGAAATCAAGCTTTGCTTGAAAAATGGCTCTATCGTTTAAACATGAAAAATGCATCTTTGTTTTAGGTTCACACACATGTTCTTGGCCTTATGTGGGATTGACATCCCTTGCTTCTTGTTTCCCTGGCTTGTTTAGGATAACCACCTTCAAGGATGCTTAGGTGGTACACGTTCTATTTTGGTCGTCCTCGGATCTGGTATAGAATTGTATCCTCTAGATGAGATCTTAGACAAGCTGATGTGAAGGAGTTTGCATCACCTTAGGGCTGTAGACAAGCCAAGCCGAGCCGAGCTTTGCCCAACTCGACTCAGGCTCGTAAACCTTGGGCAAGGCTCAGGCTCGCTAAAATATTTTGGGCTCAGGTTCGGCTAGCAAAAGCTCGGCTCGTAAAAAGCTTAGCTTGGTCTAAAATCATTAATATTATATTTGAGAATAATTATATAATATAATATAATAACATATATATATATATATATATTTAATATTAGCATACAACATATGATATAGGAATATGGATGTATCGGCTGGCAAAACGTTGGCTCAGGTCTTGATGTAGACATGGGGCCAGACATCTTAAAACTACAAGCGGTTCTAATTTGCAAAGGATATCAAAAGTCACAACCATTTTATCTTTGTGCAAGATCCAAGTGAGAAGATTCAGTAGAAATTCTTAAAGATTTGAAGAACTTCACCACAAAAAAGAAAAGACACAACTAACAAAACTCCACAAGTACTTCTTTTTTTATTTCAAATAGCATAATTGTTAAAATTCTTGATAATTGTCTTAATTAATTATTGAGAATTACCTTTTTTATTCCGATCCAATGAGTTGCTTCCCAATACATTTATTTTAGTTCTTTGCTTTTACAGTTTCAGTGCTTACAGTCCTTGGTGTTTTACTTTATTTTAGAATTCTATATGCATTAGGAAACTAAAGAGATATAAAACCTATTCTTCCGAGACAATTTAGGAAGAAAAAAGGTTTTAGAGATTAAAATCTTTAAAGATTACAATCTTTTTTGATGAAGCGGTTATCTCTATTTCCCAATTAACTGCCACATGTCATCTATGTAGTGGGTAAAATTAATAGATCTTTTATAAAATATACAACTTAGAATAATAAATAATAATAGATTTTGTTGGTTATAAAACAATACAATATGTTTTCTTTATTTCTTTTCAGGATCTAAGATGATTTAGGAAACTAGAGATAGAAACCTTAAAAGTAGATTAGACAATTTAGGCATTTGAAAACGTTGGGACTTAGTGCTTAGATTCTTTACACCGATTCTCTATTTTAGAATCATACGTGCCTTAAGAAATTTTTTTAGAGATGGCGTTTTACTTTACTTAAGAATTTAAGATGCATTTGGAAACTAAAGAGATATAAAACTTATTTTTGAGAGAATTTATGAAACTAAATTTTTTTTTTTTTTTGATAAATATTTTAATGAAACTAAAATCTTTTAGACATTAAAATCTTTAGAGGTTACAATCTTTTTTGATATGGTGGTTATCTTTATTTCCCCATTAATTACAACATGTCATCATGTAGTGGGTAATATCGAGAGATCTTTGCTAAGATAAATAAAAACTATTGCCCATTCTATTTCAGTAATTTAATAAAAAGACTATTTTCAAAAAAATTAAAAAATTCATTCTATTATACACACACACACACACACACACACATGTATTAATTGCCATATCTAATGGACACTAATAGCTTATAGATATAGACTTTACACTCATCATGACACATGCATTGCATGTGCCATTCCACTAGTGATGCCACTTACAAACTGAGCTGAACCTACCCAAGCTCGGCTCAAGCTCGTTAAGAAAATGAGTTTTTTTGGGGCTCAAGCTCGCTCAAAAGCCTAATTATAGGGCTCAAGCTTGGCTCATGCAAGCCAAGCCTGATCCTGAGCCGAGCTAGCTCGGCATGCTGACAACCCTACATCATTTTGTGTTCCTTTGCAGCATTATTGATTTTTTGGTCCATCTTCATTACTAAATTATCCTTTCAGATTTCTATTAGAACTCTCACGTCTTTATATTTATTGAAAATCTCCAAAATACACTCAAACTCTAAAACAAAAGAATCCTATTGTAGTAAAACAACTATGATTTTATATAACTTAATAATTAAAAAAGGAAAGGATAATCTCTAAAATTCGTCACTTTCAGTTACACCCATAATAAATACTTTATACAACTTTATTTATAAATTCTAAGTACACTAAAAGAGTTCTAACCCAAAATCCAAACATATAAAGACCTAAAATTACTATGAAACAACTAAAAATTCCATTTATAACAAATCCAGTAAAATTTCTTGACAAATTTGCCTAAATAATGAATTTATAACTCTCAACAATTTAAAAGTCTTCTAATATTCCAATAACTGATCTCAAAATAAATATTAAATACAATACTTATTTTAAGTTATTAAAAGTACTAAAATTTTGATTTAAAGATGCGAAGACACACTAAAATAAGTATTAGATATTATAATTATTTTACATTAATTTAAAATTTTGAAGGATAAAATATTCTTAACAACATACTGAAAATAAGAATAGAAGGCAATGACAATATAGTACATAAAGATCAATTTTTATTAAATTAAAAATCATGTTTGTTTTTATTCTCCTTTTCTCCCTCATAGTTTCTCACTCTTCTAAGTCTTATGTTACTCTCTTTTACTCTTTTTTTTAGTAGCTTGGTCCACATCTTCATTCGACCACTTCTCCATAGAGGAGACATAGGTATCGAAACCTAGACCCTTCCATCCCACGCCTCTCTCAAGAGGGAATGTCCTACCCCTAATTACCTAATTCGTACATGTGTATAATTCGAACATGTGTAGTAACGCACCCGCTCTCAAGTTGCAGATTAATGACTTTAGAGTAAATTCACTTGGAATCCGTGTATTGGATTTCGTGAAAGCGTGACAGCGTGACTTGATATCGCCATGAAGCTCTTAAGCCGTTCTGATGAGTGTTGGTCCCATAGCAAGAAGCAGTCAAGATGCAAAGACATACATTCTCTTACGAAAAGAGAATAGACCATCTATTTGAGGCTCTATCACATTAAAAGCAAAAGCCTCAAATACAATGCAAAGTTGTCAAATCACATCACCTTCTTTTAGTTTATTTCTTGCTTAAAAAAAGGAAAAACAAGTCGAAATTCTCGTTAAATGCATCTCATTTCGAAAGGCCACAACAACAATGCAAAATTATCACTTTTTATGTCATTTTCTTTTGTTGATTTCTTACTTGAAAAAAAAAACAACACAAAGCTTCTTACCAAAAATAAATAAATAAATATTTTTTATATTTTTTTATTTCTTGCTATTCCAAATTTTAAGACCTTAAAAATATGTAAATTAAACTACCAATATAAAACATATTATTGGTAACGATATATATATTTATATGAGACAAATGTAATACTTTTCTAATTATAAAATAATTATAATATTATATTATATAAAATGTAATATATATTGCATAAAATAATATATAATTATGTATGTATGTATGTATGTATGTATGTATGTATGTATGTATGTATGTATGTATGTATGTAATTTGTATGCTTTGAAAATGCTCTCGCTCTGAAGATATTTGAAGTTCTCACGCTCTCGCTCCACACTCCGGTAACTTAGGTCCTACCAACGAACCAAAAGACAGGAAGACCTAACTCTCATTTACTATATCCAAGTTACATTAATTTTTCCAACTAACCATCTATTACTTTTGCCACAACATAGTTCAGCATATTCAATGTTCTCTATGACAATTGATCAACTACACTAAATAAAACTTTCATTTGCACATGTGCTGCCTGCCCCTCAACTAATGAATTGAATAATACTAAAATTCATGTCTTATTATTAATAATGATTTTAGTTACTGTAATTCTAAAACTTGGGAATAACTTATCCTTAAATTTTAACTATCAAATAAAACAACATTCTATTTGTATGATATCAAAAAACAAAGATAACTTACTTTTTATATATTCACCAATATCACGTGCAAAGCACGTGCATATTGACTAGCATATACGTACCTACATGTGTATATTTAGCATACTCAATAAAGATATTAACAATGATATATCTGCAACAATGTCTCATTTGATCTAATCATGTCAGGGTTATATAAAGAAAGAACGGATGGAACATTACCTGAGAATTTATATAGCTCACACCATGCGAGAAAGACCCCTGATGAGCAATCTGCCAAATTTATTTCCAGAA
>JAUPMG010302917.1:6186-16720 GCA_031762675.1 Pachysandra terminalis | reverse complement strand
TTTAAAGGGTAAAATTGTCTTATTATCAATTATTTTGGCTGGAAGGGGTGTCTCTGCCATTAAGTTCAAAACTCAGGGGTGTCATTACCATTTCAGAAAACACAGGAGATCTATCTGCAAGTATCATAAAACTGAGGGGGTGTAAGTACAATTTATCCTAAATTTTAAATAAATTGACGATTTATCTTCACATACTTTTTTAAGTAACTTGAATTTCAATGAGGTAGTCTTATAATAAATATGCTAAGCTAGGGGCGGACATATCCGAGTTTGGATTTGACAAATGATATCATGAGCGGACTTGGACAAAGAATACTATATCCGAAGCTCGGGCACCATAAACGTACTTATATTTAGGCTTCATTAATTAATAGACAATATAATAATAAAAAGGTTCTTATAATCTCAAAATATTATAAATATATAATTTTTTGTATATAAGAAAAAGAGATGATAAGTTTTTTAATGGAAAATAGAATGAAAAAAGTATTTTTAGCAGTCTTTCCTTTTAAAAAGGACTGCAATTCTTCGTAATTGCTTTATCCCCTGAGCATTGTTAGCAAAACGCGGGGTTTTTTTTGAAATAAACGCGTTTTATTGCATAAACGTTTAAAACATTTTGTAAGCAAAAAAATGTATTTTTTGTAGATACCGTTTAAAATGCGTTTTTTACGTTTTTTTTTTTAAAAAAAACGCGTTTAAAAAAGTCGGTGTTTAAAGTTAATCAAAAACAAAAAAAAAGTTATCCGTTGGAAGTATCAATGACAAATGCATGCTAGCTGACAACTTTATTTTTGTGTTAAAGGATTTTATAACAAGTTCCAACAAAAAAAAATAAAATTATTAATACTTATATATATATATATTGATCCGTTTTTTTGAACAAGATACGTATTAAATACGAACTATTTATTAAACGTATTTTTTACGTTTCTGCTTATTTGACCCTTTTTTGACTACGTTCTTTAAAATTAAAATCGTATTAAACTTGTATTTTTTCCGTTCCCTTTTTTGTTTTTGTTTTTTTTTTTTTTTTACGTTTCACGTTATGCTAACAATTCCCCTGAGAGCGCTGGGACTACCTGGTCCGCATTCCACCCGATCTCTTCTCACGTAATAACGATAAAAAAGGTATTGTTTGAAACCAAAGTTCCACACCTTCGACCTTCCTTCAGCATCTAAGCTTCTGGCAAAACACAGTGCCTAGATTTGGAGCTTTCTGCGAGCAGGAATTCTCTCTACTAAAGGTAAAGGTTACTACTCGAAACCCTAATAAAGTGAGCAGTGTTGAATTTATATTTTTATATATGTGTGCAAAACAAGGCAAAAACCTCTGTGAGCGTATTACTTTTTGTGTAGATGAGGAATTCGCAATTTTCGTTTGATTCTGTGGTGGAGAAATCTCTGTGTTTCGAGTTCATGTTATGCTTGAGATTATTGTTTTTTGATGTATACTCACTGTGATTGAGTAGTTTGCATGCTTTGATTTGTTGAATTTTTCTGTTCTGTTATCTATGAAGTTTGCACGGAGATTAGGTTTTGGTGTAATATCTGTTATTAATTCAATTTTATGGGTTTAGGGTATGGGAATTTGGCCCTTTTTGTCTGAGTAAGAACGATATTTGAGATGATGTTGGTATTTCTGGTTCATAGTTAAATATTCGTTGTATTTGATTGAAACCCTAGATGAATAATTGGTATAGAAGCTCTTAGTGGATTTGGATGGGTGTAAAATCAGCTTTCATGCTAGGGGTTTTGCAATTTGGCATATTTAAACTGCTAGTAGAACTTCCTAGGTACAAAAACCATTACAGCTGACCATGATTTGGGTTTGCGGGTTTTTTTTTAAAAATAATTTTCCAACCCAATGCAGTCCAACCCGTCCACTATTTGGACTCTTAGAGTTCGTTTAAGGGTATTGGTACCCATGCCCTGCCAACCTGGATAGTTTAAAGGGCTGGATTGATGAGTTGGGTCAGAAATTACCTGCTCTAAGAACGTGACATGAAGACACATAGGACCAAAAGTATGCAGCTTTATTAGTTCCTTAATAATCAAAAGGAATTAAGATCTTTTAAAATTTAGTTGATAGGCATTCGATTCCATGAAGAGGAAACTGTGTTTCTTTTTTTCTTTGAACAACAAGATAAACCAGTGTTCTTCAGATCTTCCATACCTTTCCAAATTTCCTTTCATTCATAAGGAGGATAGTGGTTGGCTGACAGTCAGTTGGTCATAGCTGATGCAATGACAATGATGAAATCCCTGGTAGTTTCCTTATAAGCATCTGAGCCTGCAGTAGGATCTGGCATTTTGATCTTAATGTAATTCTCCGGAATATGCTTTAAAGTGAACTGTACCAGTAGACACTAGGTGATCAGATGGGAGAAGGTTGCTGAGATGCTCGGAAAAAGACTTGTCCACGACAGGGGCTATACATAATAGGCGTCTGAATCCCCAAGAATTGTTACTAGTTTCACTTCATACGAGCTTTATAAATTCTGCAGGAGAGGAGAGGGCACAATTGTTAAATCCAAAATATTCGCAAATGTAAGAGAATAGCTTTGATACAAATCAAGTTCTGAATCTTAAAAAGTTGATTTCAGTAGTAATCACGAGGGGTAAATGATCTATGTATTTCTAGGACTATTGAGGCAGGAGACTAGCAGGACAAAAATCATAACCATTCTTTAAAGGATTGGAAAATATAGATTATTGGGCCTCTCCAATATTACAGCAAAAGGAGACACATCTAATGTTGTTAAGTGTGGCAAGGAGAATTCGTGCGGTCTGTGGTGATTAGGTCATTGGCTCAAATAAGATCAGCAATCTCTATCATAACAGGGTGAATAAGGGCTATATCATCTTTGAAGATTCTCTTGTTCCTCTCATCATATTGCACTGTACAAGAACCCAATGCTATATGCTTCTACAGTCTTAGGAGTGCTAATTTGGTACCTCATACAGTCCATTTGCTAGCTTATTCTAAATGCCACACGGGACAAGTGTTCTAACTCCATCAGGCTAAGAAAGTGGGAATTGATCGATTTTGCTACCCTTAGTGGATTTCCATTTTCACTGATGCATATATGGGGGAGGTGATTTGTATTTTCCTTTATTATTTTTTTATGATCATCACGCGTTGATCTCTTGAAAATTGTTGTTCGAAGAAAGCTTTGTTCATGGGGGCAAATAAGGTTTGAAATTTGTATTTCCTCTGGTTTTACTGTGGATAGCTGACAATTGATATTCTATTTGATGCAAGCTTCACCAAAAAGGTATATCTCCAATACTACCATCCTTAGTTCCTATGGTTTAACTCCATCATACTTTTTTTGAACTAAACTCAACAATTGCATAGAAAGAGTATTACTACCGAAAGCAAAGGTTATAAATTTTGGGAGGGAAGTCTTGTACCATTTGGAATGGTAATTTGTTGTATAGTGTTGATTTGCAATAATAGCATAATATTTTGCAGTTTTTGAAAAAAGTTCTGAAGTGTCAAAATATTCACTGACATTTCTGTTAGTAAAATCATATTACACGGTCGATACGCATGTGATTCTCATAGACAATCATGGGTGGGGCAAGTTTGGAGGTAAATCGAGTCATCGACAAATATGAGACTCTTAGTGATCAAAATTACTTTTATACACTTTTAAAACATTCAATGGTGACTTGAAATAAGTAAATAAATGACAGATCTTGTCAAATCCCGTGATTTTTTTTTTCATTCATCATAAAAAAAGCCTGTGAGTTTTTTTCCTTAATATTTACACATGAAATCTAATATTACCTTTTTCATTGTCGTATTATTATTTGTAATTTAAGTACGCATTTGTAAGTGAAAGATGAGAGCTAGGCAACTTTGTGCTCATATTGCAGGGAAACAATGTTTGAGAATAGGTGTCTGCAATATGTTGTGTTAAGGTGCTTAAGCGTAAACTGTATATCCAACAAGTGGATTTATGAGGTGCCAATGTTAGAAGCTTCTTATCATTCCTTCCACCCAACACAATATAAGATGGATTCTTCTTCTTTTTTCCACAAATGCTAGAAATAGAACAACGTACCAATAAGTGGATTAAAAAATATGAAGGTTTCATTAGTTCAATGCAAATTACTGCTATGCAGTTATAGAATAAAGGAATTTGAATAATACACTTACAGGCTACAATTTCAACAGGATATTTATTCTTCAAAAGTTTTCTATTGGTTGATATAATCTGAGCTCTTCTGTTGAAAATAATTGTTATTCACTTGCATGGGAAGCTGACTGAAGCGTTGAAGAGCCATGGGCATACTCAGCACCTTAATCTGTCTCTTGGTTTGTAGTATCGTTTGCCTCTTGTGCCCTTAACACATCCAAATTAAAACAATTCTCTTCATTTTGTCCTTTAGTATAATCCTTCCAAATGTATACAGAATAAATAATGATTAATGTAATGTGGTTTCCCTAAACTTTATTTTTAATATTTTGTGTTTATCAGCATGTTCCACTCATACTAAAGGAAATTTTACAAGACAGTCGTTAAGCCTGTTATGATGTATGGATTAGAATGTTGGGAAATAAAGAAACAACGTATGCATAGGATGAGCGTTATTGAGATGGGTGTGTGGGAAGACTAGGAAAGATGAGGTAAAAAATGAACATAACCGAAAGTGTCTAGGTATTGTGCAGCCGCAAACAAAATGTGGGAAGACATGGACAAGGTTTTATGCAGCCACAAGCAAAATGCAAGTTACTACAGAACTACCCTAAAATGAAAGACATAATTGAAATTAGAATAAAGAATTCCTAATAAAACTATAATTAATGCCAAAAAAAATTTATTCAATACTCGAGCAGTGGCAGTAAATGGCAATCCCTTACCTAAACATACCTAGCGTAAACTGATTTTCATTTCAACGTTACACCATTGAAGACTTACAGTTCATTTTCTTCTATTGAAAAGATAAAAAGATTTATCATAATAGGACATTAATTTTGACGTGTAATAACATAAAAGAGATCTTCCATATAGGCACGTTACGGCATGATTACTCCGTATTATGCACAAATTTGCCTAGTCAATTTTAGGCTGAAACTAAGGTTGTTTGACTGTGATGTGCTCCCATGTCAATGTCTTTTAGCTTTCGTTTTAAATATGGTTTGAGTTAAACTTCCAGATATGCGTGTTGTGTTATATGATTATTTTGGTCCTTATTCACCTTGCCTGAAATAATACAACTTACTCATTTATTTTACTTTCTGTTGGAGCTACTCTTAGGCATTTTGTCATGTAAATCAGAGCCAGTCTTGTAGCAGTCCTATAAATATTTTCTTTTAAGTCTTACTGAATTGCACCGCTCGCATATGGATCCAGAGGCATATGTTCACCTGAAACTAAGGCTGTTTGACTGTTGGGCTACTGTGGCTTATCTTTAGGCCTTTGGGGGTGCTATCTAGACTCCTTCGGTTCCCTACCTTGGGGAACTTTTGAGTCTTAAGGATTTTAGTTTTCTGTTGTTTTAGATTTTTCTGTTTCCTGTTTCTGTTTTTTCTCTTTTGTAACCTTCCTTTGATTTTCTAATGAAATATTTTGCATTATTAATAAAAAAATAAAAATAAAAATCTGACAGATATTTTATCATTAAGAAGTAATTGAAGAGCAGGAAATGCATTCTTTATTTAATGAATTAGGGAGGCATCAGGATGTTGTTCTTTATTCCTAATTAATATGTTGACCGTGATACTGAATTTGTTGAGAGGTCCACTAACAAGAAACAGTTTTATGCAGAGTATATTTTTATTGGATGATTGGACCTGCTGCAACAAAAGTTCTTTCTTCATATAACAATGGATACTGAAGATTTTATCGACCTCACTACACCTAGTGGTTCTGGCAGTTGCAATGGGAACCTTGAGATGCCTAAATCTAATTCTGACCCAAGCGAAGCCGATTCTCAACCTAATTACTCTCATATGCTGGGAACTTATGTTGATGTGGATCTGGTTGACAATGCACCTATTTCTAATGACAACATTGAGTCATCTGAAACTACTGCTATCGAAGAGAAGATGAATAGCATCAATTCTGCAGTGCATTCTGAAAATGGTTTCTTGACTGAAAAAAATGATAGTATCATCGACAACTATAATAGGGATGGCACTTGTATCCTGTTTTGACCTGTGACCGTCTGAGTTATTTGCTTCTTCCTTATATTTACTTTTTCTTTAGTCTTTAATGGAGTAAGCAATTTCAGGCATTAATATAAAATTGGTTTAGCAACCTGAATATGTAGTATCTCCTTGCAATGATATTTTATGTTTGGTCCACGAAATGCAATATTGTATGTTCATGGAATCAAGCTTGACTTCGCAGTTGCTTAACATTTTATTTAGTTGTTTGATTTTATCCATTCACTTCATTAATCAGTCATCCACATTGCATTCTTCCCTCTAATGGGGTTTGGCCTCATGAATCCTGTTTTACCAAGCCAACCTATTAAAGCCACATCATTAGTCAAAATCCATGTCTTTAGTTCCTTTCACCAACTCAATTCACGTCCTCCTAGGCCTTCTCACTCTTTTAGGGCCTTCCACTGGTTGAGACACCTTTGTTCTCTGGCATTGTCGTTGGTCTTCATTTAACTTGCCCAAACTAATACATCTTAGTCATTTATTTTACCTTCTGTTGGAGCTACTCTTAGACTCTTTGTCCCATAATGGATAGTGGGTCTTATAGCAGTCCTATAAAGATTATTTAATTGAAATACACTACTCACATGTGGATCCAGAGGTATATTTTTCACCTTACGCATCCGCCACTAATTAATTCTATGTGCAACATTCTTTTCTCACTCTATGAATAAACCAGGCATGGTAGTACCAAAAATGGTCATTTTGGAGGATTCTTAACCAGCTATCCTTATGTGGTCTCATTCATATTGGTGTTCTTATAAAATTTGCATCACACACACACACACACACACATAAAGTCTTGGTGTGGTTTATTAAAGAAACGCACATTGCTCTGTTACTTGGTTTTTGTAACTTAATTTGATCAACCAGTACTATGTTATTTACCAATTACTGATGCCAAGGATCCTTTTTCTTGATTATTAACTGCCAATTCATTTATAACCAGTTCATAAAGTTACGGGTTCGTTATCGAGCCTTGGTGTGATCCTATTGTCACCGGAAATTTGTTATTTTCACCAAAATGTTTCCTCATTTTGGTTACCGCTCTTTCATAAGCGTCCTTAATAATTTCATTACTTCTGCATGCTGCTTCTTTCTTTTCGAAGTCCTAACAAATTAAATCTATGGATACTTTCATATATATATATATATATTTTTTTTTTCTGAATTGTAGCGACGTATGAAGGTTTCTTTTCTTCTATCTTAACTTCTTCACTAAATGCCAATCAAAACGCAAACTCAATGATTGACCTCCCTAGCATTAAGTCAAAATTGTTTTCAAATGCAAGCTTGTAAGTTTTATTCCCTGGCAGTTGCTGTTTCTTTGGACGTGTCATTTGTTCTTGTATATGAGTTACACTTAACTTCTGTAAGCGGCCAATGTTTTCCTAGTGTTAGTAATATTTTTTTTTTTCCTCAAATAAGTTAGGCAGTTCATACAAGTTTCTCCGATGCATTTCAAACCTTGATTAGTGTACCCTCCCGTCCATTACCCTTTCTTGTCATCATTGTTGCAAAGTTCTTTTTTTTACTTCAACCACCCTAATTCAGCCATTGCAGTAGCATTAATATCTTCATCCAGTCGAAAGCTCATTTAAGCTCTTTATTCTATAGTTTTTGGAAGTACAGTCTCGATCTTCATTTAAGGTCTTATTCTTTTACCATGGCTTTCGGGTCTAACTTTTGATGCATTTGACATGATTTATTCCAAGTATTTGCACTTCTTATTTCTAAATTCTTCTTGTCCTCCTCGGTTCCTTCTTTATCTAGATTATCATTTTCCTATGTTACTTCCCTGGCTTTCCTTTTAGCAGTCCTGTATCTTTCTATGCTCTTTTGGTTTCCATTTCCTCTCAAGTCTCAAGTATGATCACTTTTCTCTGATGATCTTTGAACTTCATTACTCCACCAGGTTTATTTTTTAAATATCTTTTTTTCTTATATTTTCTTGACCTCTCCCTTTGTAGGTCCATTACTTCTTTGATCCTTTTTTTATTTACTTTTCTTCCATCACTTAGAAGCATCCATAGTTACAAAGAAGGTTTGAAGTATCACTCACATTGAGTTTTGTACCTTACCAAAACCGATAAGTGCGGGTGCATATTGTCTGATACATATTAGATATTGGCTGAAACCATGGAGAATCAGAGTGTAAGTATGAACTGTTGGACCATAACACTATTTATGAACTCCGCATGAAACCAATATATATCGGTTTCGGTTTTAGCCGATACTTGAAAAAACTGTGGTACCAACCTTTTTCGTGTGGTTAGACTCTCTTCAGATAACTTTACATTCCTTTTATGTTATTAATCCTTCCCTGGTTAAATAAATAAACGAATAAAGATAATTTTGCCCCTTTTGAAAGTCATGGCTCATTTCTATTCTAGATGTATGTTATCACAAATGCAAAATTGTATGCCATTTCAATGCAAGTCATTGCTTCTTCCATCTCATTCCGACCACCAAGGCCACACCATGCATGCACCCTTTCATTATTTCTTATAGTTTCTGCATTTTTATTTTCTAGTCCTTATCTACCATTATTTATAGCCATTTCTATCATTGCACTCTTTTGAGCAGTACTCGGTTCTTTATCCCCGAGTCTTTTAACTTTATCACTTTTGCACTTGGTCTCTTATAATCACTTAATTCTCCTTCGTCCTACTGCTTCCATCTACTCTCACCTCTTCCTTGTTGAAGTTCCAACATCCCAAGTAGTTAGATGAGCCTCGCTTTCCCGTACTGGTTTCTTTAAATGCACCCGTCCAGTTCAATGCTAGGATTGTGTGTTATTGCACGTCACTTCATGGGAATGCCCTGGCCAATCCTTGCTTGCTTCTGCTGCAACTGGATTTTGCTATAGTGCATTGCTTCCTTGAATGCCCTAGCACAGTTTGAAGCGACATTCACAATAATGGATTTACCAATGTTTTTATTTTTATACTGGCTGCCAACTTAGCACAATCCTCCATCCGGGCTTGGGATTGATAGTAATACATTGGTAGAAATGTTGTCTGATTTCATGTTTTCCATAATTTGGTGTGCCAGCTATTTCTGGTGTTAAGAGAGCTCGAGTGACATATGATGATCAGCAACCATTGGTGCATGTCATATATAATTCCTTAACAAGGTTGGGGTGGATTGATCTTTGTCTTCCAAAAAAAAAACAAATTGTTGTATTTTCTTTTCTGATCAATGTTGTATGTTGTATTGCCTGCTCAAGATGTATTTTTTTTTTTTGAAGAAACTATTTTGGATAGTTGAGCATGATTAGTGGATTACGTATTTATACATGTTATGATCCTTTCAGGGATAGTAAAAGGAAGCTTGAGGAACTCTTACAGCAGTGGTCGGAATGGCATGCTCGGCATAGTTCTTCATCCAAAGTAGGCATCATTCTTTTGTACAATTGGATATTGTGGCCTTTCGGATTTATTTACTGGCTATTAAGTGGTGATACTAGTTAATGCAAATTCTTGTTAGACTAAAAACAATTAAGCAATTCAGGATGTGTCCTTGACTCCTTTCTCCAGATCTGTTGAGTTAATTGCAATTGTAGACAGTGTGATTTTTGAGCTTATCTCTTTGAATCAGTTAGCCGTAAATTAATAAATATCTGTGTTTTCACTGGGACCCATCTAGAATTCAGCTGTGGATTCTGGAAAATGGAAAAAGTAACTCATTGTTTCCTTTCAGATTGTTGGCCGTTTATTTTGGACATTATGTGCCTTATTGTATAAGTACAAACATATATTTGCTTAGCCCTCATAGTTTCTCTAAGTAGTTATATAGTCACTGGCACTAGTCTGACCTCTGCATTCATTTCAGGACCTAAATGAAGTATTGGAATCTGGGGAAGAGACTTACTTCCCTGCTCTACATGTTGGTTTGGAGAACTCCACAGTGGTAGGTTTCTTTCCTTCTGTGTGTATGTGCATGCATGCATTCAGGTTTTGGTCTAGATGGATCTATCCAATGTATGATTGAAGTATCTTTGAACACAATGTTTGGACCTTTTAGCACTTATTATATTTAGTTAATTACTCGTTTTCTTCTTTCTTTCTCTCCTTTTTCCTTTTTTATGAATAACATTGAAGGTTTATTAAAAAGCTAAATGCAGACAAAATACAAGGCTATGGCAACTGATGCAAGAAGAAGAAAGAGTCCGACATGACATCAAACTGTTATATTTAGTTAATTACTTATTATATATAGTTAATTACTTGTTATATTTAGTTAATTAGCACTTATTTTATTTAGTTAATTACTTGTTTTCTTCTTTCTTTCTCTCCTTTTTCCTTTTTTATGAATAACATTGAAGGTTTATTAAAAAGCTAAATGCAGACA